>CM031241.1:578120773-578234005 GCA_018340775.1 Taxus wallichiana var. yunnanensis | reverse complement strand
CGTGGATGGATCACATTCAAAGTTTGTAAGGGCAGATTGAACAGATGTGATTCAATGTGTCTTTTTTTGCTGCCAGACATGGAAACGGCTGAGGCATCAGAGAGACTCAGACATCGGTTTCTCGAATAAGTTTTCATCATTTTTGTAACCGAATGTAACCATTCTTGGAAACTATTTAATGTCTTCTCCACACTATTGTTCGGGTTGGATCTTTGTACTCTATAAAGATAATATATTCGAAGTAATCAATATAGAAGTTTTCCCCTTTCTTACTTTTCTTTTCTTCTTTTCGTGTCTGAAACGTGGGAATCATCCATCTTTTATGATAAGAAACTTTGTGTGCTTGTTTATATGATTTCCAGAACTTTGTGTCTTTGGAATTATACTGGTTATGAAAGTGAATGATTCTATTCTGCATCTCCCTGGTTCAATACGTATAAGGTTATACCCTGCTATCTATATTTCTTGAAGGTATTGTCACGTTCTTCCATTCCTCATCTCCTTAATTCTTCAATTCTTTCGTATTGATGATCTTTGGGCATAAAAAGTTTCAAAGTATCAGGACTCCACGTTTTGAAAGTTGAACATTTGTATATAAGTTTTGCTGCTTGCTTTCAATAAGGGAACCTCTCCCATTAAAGAGGAGGGACTTGCTGTCCCATGACTGTGGTTTTTTAGAAAGATCATTTTAAAAACCCAACAAGCGTAAAATGATATCACAAAATTTGGCCTAGTTGGCATGAATCCACTGATAAAGAACTATTTTTTTGGCTATAATACGTTAAACTGACATACTGCAACTAGAGATTTGAGGGCTATAGAAAATTTTTAAATCACACGATACTTGATCTTGATAGCATGCAATTTGTCAGTCTTCTCTATAATATATGGACTTGACAATTAGGGGAATTGGGATAAAATGGGAGATCCCTTGGACAAAATTATATCTTTGAAGAACTAGGAAAGACAACCCAGCCTCCCACCACCTCCATGTATCCTTATGTAGAAATTGATATTGAAAAAACTTTCCCTCAGCAACTGTAGCCATGGCTACCACTCCCCTAATTATTTAGGGTTTCTCCCACCATGTCTACTCCTCCATAATATTTTCCTTTTTGATATTTTTGTCACCTAAAGTTACACCATTTTCTGAGGTCGAGATCAACACTTTAGTGAAACATTGGAATATCCCCAAAGTGTGGGACCTTTCTCCTTAGGAAAGACCACCAGATAAGGTCGACATCATCTAGTTATCTATCCTAATGCTAACACTACTCCTAAGATAAACTACTAATTGAAATGGGTAAAGGGGAAGGATAAGTGTGTCGAATAAACTAAGTGAAGGGGTGGTGATGAATTTTCCTGAGGGGGAAAAATAGAAAGGAAAACACAATGATGAGAGGGCATATACATGCTTGTAACAATTTTACATAAATAATCTCATTCCTTACATTTTAGACACAAATAAATGAAACAAATGCAAGTATAATCCATACACAATATAAAATGGAAAGAATAGATAGGAAAGAAGAAAATAATCTAAGGTAAAGGGCCACTACAAACCACAACAATCATAATATTATTGTTTTGAAGCATGCACAATCTATTACAACCACTCAGAATGCATTGGATGCACTGCACAAGCTCATTTCAGAGTTCTGTAACTCTAAAAGTCTAACCACCATTTTGACATGGTGAATTTACATTCGGGAGAGGATTCTTTACAATGAATATCAAATAATATATTATAGAGAAATAATATGGGATAGAAGGAGAGGGTAGATGACAATAATGAAGAGAACCAACCATTCTCTACCCACCAATGACCAATAATGATTCAATTCTTTCAAACATGTATGACCAACATAAGTTTCTTGAAATGTATTCTATCAGATCATCTGGGAAAGAGGGATTCACTATATAGAGTTTAATGTTGGTGGTTGGGAGTGGTTTGCACGTTTTACTAGAGTTAAGTGTGAGTTCTACTCTTATTGTGGATTTGGAATGTCTGGGACATTGTTTATTTTCTTTGGCTTCATTTCTTGTTATCTGATGGTTCAACTCTGATACCCGACCTTATTTTGGTTTCTATGGTCTTTTGCAAATTTTAGAAATTTCTAAATGATTTGCAAACTTGTTTCTTTTCTTAATTTGCAACCATACTTCACTTTCCACGACCCCTTATTTACACCAGGCACCCTCTTAAACTGAAAATATTGTTTTACTTCACACTATGTCACCTTCCTTACAATGTTTCCTTTATTTCGCGAACTTTTCCATATTCCATGGTTCTTAATTTTTCATGGACTATCCTTTGTACCATGGATTACTAGTTTCCTTATACCATGGATCGTTCGATTCACATATTTCCTTTATACCGCATAATTTCCCTTGCACCATGTCCCACGGTTGTATTCATTGTTTTATGATATATACCTTTGGGATTTTTCCTTTGTTCTGTGAAATACCATTTGTTGTAGTACACTATTTTATTTTACCCCACAACATACAACACTTATTTTGTCCACATCCTTTCAACTTAAATCCATCCAAGTCTAGAATCTAAATGTATAGTCTGAAAAAATCATGGGTGCTTTATTGGGAAATAATTTGGTGAATTTTAGTTGACATTTTCCTACTAGATGTAAGGACCAATAGCCTTATACATATCCATTATGCATGGAGTCATTATATAACCTTGATAATTGCCCTTAAGTTTATGATGCAGTTAACCCCTGACCTCCACAATACATTGTTTCTTCAATCCATGGATTCTTCTTACACAACAGCCTTCAAATTTCTCTATATCCTTTCTAATTTGATAATTATCCTTAGATATCAGTGTGAAAACTTGACCATACTAATAACTGTATGAAAAATCAGATCCATCCCATGAAAGTGACAGATTTGGATTATACACAGTTGTACAAGGAGATCACGAAAATAATGTACAAAATATAAATCATACATAATCCAAATGGAAGACATGTATAGTGTGCAAAGAACTTGTTTTACAGAAAAAACTTAAACTAATCCTAATCTAACCAAGAACAAATAAATCTTAACAAAATCAGATACTAGTTAGGAAAAATAACTTCCTTTCCTTATGAAATGTGGCCATGAGACTAGTTATGCAACTAGATCAAGTGTGCAAGTGATAATAGTGTTTACACTTTCCTTTTTCTCAAAATATAAACCTCAAAAATAATAAACACCTCCTCTAGGAACTGCGTTGCATTTGATTTAGAAAGGTGCATTGGCCGACCTTTGAGACTTTGGAAATCTTCCTCATGTTCTGAAGTGAACATGAATTGTGGAAAATCTAATCTTTGTTATGAACTATCCAAATATTTTATCGGGTAACATTATCTCCTCTTGAAGTGATTAAAATATCTTGGAACATAAATCCCAAACATGACAACAAGGCTATAGTTTTCTTGGTCATCAAGCTTGTTAGAATCCTCCTTTTTCTTAGAAATTTGAGGGCATAAGGTGATGCTTTTATTATCTTCCAATATAATAGAGACTTCATACTCGTCAACATTTGGTAATAGGATCTTTGAGTTGATTTCAAGAAACTCTAATTTTTGGTTATTTTTCTGTTGTTGATGCCTCAAGATTCTTAAAATCCTCAAGGGTTTTTGGTGGCTTAGGGAGGTAGGATTGGAGGAACATATCAATCTCTAAACATGTGGTGTAGTCAAAATAGCCACATTATATGCAAGGGATCTATTTATCTTTATTTGCTTCTTCCTATTCCTCTTAATCAGTTTCCTCGTGCATTCTGACCTCTCTATATGCATTATCCATATTAGTATTTGGAGAAGGAGAGGAAAAAGGAAAATAAGAAGGAAACGGAGGAGGTGGAAAACAATGAGGAGGGGAGAAATGAGAGAAATGAGGAGAATGATGAATGGGAAAGGTATGCAACTAATAGAAATGGATTTTTTGGATTAGTAGAGTTGTTAGATGTGTTGATATGATGCCTTAGAAGGCTAGATATCACTAATACACACACCAACTATATTAGTGAAATGAGATGCAATCGACCCAAGATGGTCCCATAGGGTGTGCCAAAACTATTATCACTTAAATTTTTCTTTCTACAACTCCACTGCAACATTAAGATAAGAGAAGTACTTTGAACCATGCAATGAATGGGTTTTCATAAGACCACAGAGGTCACTATGTATGTAATGCCACGCTGGGCATGAGGTTCCTTTTCTGCGGCCTGCCTGGCATGAAGGAGAAGTTGTTCCGTGGGAGGGTGTTGTTTTGTTCTTTTTGGCAAGTGGTGTGTGGTTGGGCGCCTCCACCAACTATCTTCATTTTTCAAACATACTAACTGTCACCAACCTACCATAATTTATACCCTGTCACCTCATTTTGACCTGCTCCTCCTTGGCGTGTTCTGGACAGTGGATTCATTGATGGTGAAATGAAGGTCTGTCACCTGACGTTGCAAGGGTGGGTGTGGGTCTCCAAAAATCGTGCTGTACAGGCAGCTTCAGTGGAGCGCAGAACTGAAATTCTCCTCGGAAAGTGCCGTGAGGAAGTTTTTGGGCGATATGCAGCAGCTACAGGGTAGAGAAGTAAACTTATCTCAGAAAATCAGTGGCCCAGAGAGAGCTGAGTGCGACAGCTGCTTCAGGGCGAGCCCAAGGAACCGTTGGTGTTGATCCTGATGTTCTGGTTGCACGCGACCACAGTGGAGATCAGTTGTTGCAAAATCTTGCAGACTGTCCCTTCTCCTGTACACGCGAATCCAATCTCTCCTTCCTCGCGTGCCTTTTTCCTTCTGCTCTGCCCGTAGGTGAGGGCCTGTTAACACAAAATATGGACGTGGCTTTCGGTTGTCTCCTGATGCGTTTTGGGGGAAAAGGAGCGCGAGAAAGTGGTCTGGGTTGTCTTCTTTTGGATGCATCGTATGAACATTAGCTGTGATGTTTGGAAGGATTACTTATCCTTGAACTTGTATTATGGCCTGAAAAATTCGTTTTCTTCTCTTACTTCCGAGACGGGATGTGGGTGTTATTTGTTGGTTTGTTTCCTTCCTGAGTGGTCGAAGATGATTAAATTTAACCGGTTCATATGTTCAGAGCCTGTAGGGTTATACGCCTGGACTATTTTCCTTTTTCTTTTGGTCATTTTATTGTCGGAATACTTGGGTATCTGTAGCAGGAAAATATATAATGTTCCTTTGTTTTTCATCCCTGTTTGCGTTGTTGGATATGTCGTTCTGCTTGTGCGCTCCAAGTTTATTGTTAGTAAAAATGTTAATGGAGGAATTTTTTTCATGGCAAATGAATCCACGCTCACATGACTCAGACGGGTATTATAAAAGGCAGGCTTGTGGAAAATACGTTGATAAACATGTATGTCAAGTGCGGAAGCCTGGTAGATGCTCAGAAAGTGTTTGACAAAATGTCTGAACGAGATGTCTGCTCATGGACTCTGATGATTACAGGGTTTACACAGAATGGATATGTCGATGAAGCTTTGCAGCTGTTTAAGAAAATGCCTCAATCAAATGTTGTGTCTTGGAATGCGATGATAACAGGTTTCGTACAAAAGGGGTTTGTTGATAAAGCCCTCAAGCTTTTTTAGGAAATGCCTCAAAGAGAGGTGGTTTCATGGAATGCCATGCTTGTGGAATTTGCTCAGAATGGGTTTGTTGATGAAGCTCGTAAACTCTTCCAGGAAATGCCTCGACCAAACTTGGTTTCATGGAATGCAATGATTGCGGGATTCACACAGAATGGGCACTTTGAGGAGGCGCTGATGTTTTTTCGAGAAATGGAATTGGCAGAGTGAGGCCAAACTCAAAAACCTTTGCCTGTGTCTATGCAGTTTACCAGAATGGTTATTGTTTCTTTTGCGTGGTATTTGGGACACCATGTGGGTGAGAAGCGTGAGTTTGGTGAAGAAATAATTTTGGGACTGCTGGGAGAAGGGGTCTGCATGGGCATGGCCATGAGATATAGCGTTTAAAATAGGCATGATAAGCTCTAACCCTCTCTCTTAATGATTTATTTCTTTTAGCATTTAGATAAATCAATATCTGCAACTTTGTTCGAATGCTGTAGATGTGGGTTTCTTTTGGAATGTGGATGTGTTTTTGTTTTACTAAATAGATAGCGTTTGGACTCTGGATATCATATAACATGTATTTACACATATTGAATCCTTCTTGAAAGAGATGCTCAAAAAGAGACGAGTTTTCCAAATGACTTTTAATCATAATTGCATGAACTGATCTCTCCTCCTTTACAGTCTATCTTATTTACTATTTGAGTAGAAGAAATCTCTACATCAATTCTTGCCTGCTGATCTTATAATGTTGGGTTATCTTTTGCCTTGATTCTCCCTTTGAATGATGGTTTCTGTAGGAAATATTACGGAGCGTGAATGAGGTTTATAATTTTGCTTGTATTGTTTATATTATGTAGAACATGGCTTGAAAAAAGGAATTTCCGATATGACTGTATTTGGGTTTTACTGTGGATTTATAATAATATAAACTCCCATTGGGATTGGGGGCTTCTATTTGGGAAGAGTCATACTAGTTTAATTGGTCTTTCTAGATAGCTCCATCCGAGTCATTCGATTATCATTTACCTTGGGGATTATGGGAAACCCTCACCAGACCCTCTGCTATTATTAGTGCTATGAGCTTATTATTAGATCGGAACCCTCCGAAGCATGTGTTAATGGGTTTTCTATGACCTTTACGTACATGTTATGCACGCAAGTCATAATCCTGTGAGGATAATACTTTGGCTTAATTTTTGAGGCACTACTTGGACCTTTGGATCGGTTAAAGTAATATTGGATGCATCGAGATTCTTCAAGTTTGATTGATTTGTGATGCCCTCATGCATACGAATTCAGGCAACGCTTGAAAAATAAAATTTTAAATTTATCTTATACTTTGACCTTGAAGCTTGTCGAAAGACGTTTGGTAGAAAAACAGATGAATAGGGAAGTTAAGATAACTACCCTAAAATGGATTCATGCACAGCCTTAAGTAAAGGTAACAGCTACCATAATGGGACTGTGCATACCATGTATGCCAGTAAGGATATAAGTCCACCTGAAATTATTTAACTTCATTTTTTTATATAACAATAATTAATACCCATAAATTGGTGTATGCAAGTGGAGGTTGAATTATATAACAGGATTTATTATGTTATCGTAACCCGTAAAGGATAAAATATGTTATTTCAATACTTGGTTAACGAGTGGAATATTTTCTCGGTATTTACGATGATTATTATGTTAGCTAAAATTTGATACTTGCATCTCAACCGGGAGTTGAGATAATGTTGGTACTTGTATTTATAGTGGCTTGGACTGTGCTTACTTATCTTAGTTAGTCAAATGTATCTTTGACATATTAGCAAAACATGACAATGTTGTTGATCGTAGCTCATTCCAATGAGTTGGACCCTTGTACTAAAAGAAATATATAGAGACATGGAATAAGCAACCAAAAGGATACCTAAATATTATACGAACTTGTGGATTGGTGGAATCTTTGTTAACATAAGTATATCCTTAAAATTGTGAAATAAATATCCAAATTATACTTCATATCACTGAGTTTCTATGAAGGTTTGATACTTGGGTAATATCGATGAATAATATAAAATTGGTACTTGTATTTATTATATAAGCTTAATGTCGTTGGTGCTTTTATTTAATTGAAAGATAATATTGTTGGGTACTTAAATATGCGAAGTAGGTCGAGGGTATTAGGTGAGCGTCATTATTATTACTGTAATTTGAGTATGATTGATTGCATGGTTAAGATTGTATATCTAGTCACTTGGAATTGTGTCTTAGGTAAGCAGATCTTAAGGAAGTGAACATTAATGAGTAGGAAATGTATTATCATGAGATGTGCAGTTAAGTTTTTAAATGTATGTTAGAAATTTATTTGATAAGGAGTATTGCAAACTTTCATTTATTTAAATACTAGATGGCATAAATTATTAGGTGAGGTTTATATCTTATCATGCTCAGTTCTAGCGAACTGACTCTAGTAAATATTTGTGCAGATGGATTATGCGAGTAGATTAAAGGAAAAGAGTGTAAAAGTTTCATCAGTTCAAATTATGAAGTTCTTTGTAGAAAGTTCAATGCGTTGTAAATTTTGTAACTTTGCTTGCAAGGAGTTTAGAAGATCTCTTGCCTTGGTATGTTCAGAAAACTACGTAGTGGAGTGTTCTTTCCCTTTTGTTGTTAGACTAGTAACTTATCTTGGGTGAGGAATGATATTCAATCCTTACATTGGCATAAGTATTGTAAAACCTTGTTTTTGAGAATAAAGTGTTAAGTCAAAACTCTCTGACACCTTGTAATGATGTGATATAAGTAAAATTAAATGGAATGGTTAACCCTTATAGAAGTTAACCAAAATATGTGTATTCAGACAAATTAATATAGAGATGACTTACTTGAGAACAAGAGATTCCTGAAGTACTCAAAGGTGAAACTATCCTTGTAAAGTAAATTTTTATAAATTGATATCCCTAGCTAAACTAGTGAACACTACTCTTTTTGGTGAACGCCTAAAACAAGCTAAAGGAAAACAATAGTTAGTTTCTAATAAGATTTAACAAGTAAGAGGAGGAAATTTAGAAACCACACAAATTATCTTTCAGCCTATTTGAAAGTAAGTAGTTTCCTTTGGATAAACTCTTTCAGTTAAGCCTAAGTAAAAGCGTTAATAATTACGTATAAAACCCCAAGCTCCATTTAAACCTTGGTAATAACTAATGACGTCTTAAAGAGGAATTTAACTCGACCTAATCTCCTTATCTCTTTCCCAGGATACTTTGTAAGTTCCTCTTGATTTTGTTGAACACGAATTCTTGTTGTAGCAAGGTAATGAACAAGTTCTAGTAGCGTAAGTATGGACAGATAGCCTTGTGGAATTTAATTATTCCCTTTATTAAATTAATGGAAATAAACAATTCTATTGTCGTAAAGTGAAGATTTTAAGTGAACTTCTCTACAGTGTATAAGAAATTAGCTCGATTGGTAAGATGAATTTGTGCGAATCATTTATTGAATCCTTCAAAAACTTAAGTCATGAGCTAAAGGGTGTCTTGTCAAAATAAATAACCTCCAATCATTTCTTCCGTGGTTTGCCCTAGCTTTGTAAGTGTGTCATGTGGTTGGACTTCCATGTTGTCTTGTCAAAAGAAGAGTATATTGTCCTTGATAGGTGTGATCGTTTCCGTGCTTTGCCTTTACGGCCATCCTTGTATTAAATTGTTCACAAGTGTTAGTTGCATCCTTGGTGATGACATGTTGTGTCATGTTATGTGTCAAGTAAGTAAAAAAAAAGTTATCCTGTATTTCTCTGTGTTGTATGTGTTGGTATCTTGTTGGATGCTACACTTTGGTATCAGAGCGTAGGTTCATGCTCTTGAACCTATGGGCCGGATTGGTGTTATATGATGATGTTACATGGTGGTGGTGGTGTTACATGATGATACTGCATGATGATGATGATGTTGCATGATGGTGGTAGATATTGGAAGAGTAATGTGCTTTAAACGTGATGTGATTATTGTCGTAATTGTGATATTGTGAATGCACGTGATGTGTATGTCACTTAGTGCGTGTTTGTTACCATGTTGATATGTTGGGGATGGGAGTATTCTCTATCCTTTTTGTGGATTCTATGAAGAGTTCACGTGTGAATTGCTGTTTGTGGCGTGTGAAAAGAATTATAATGTGGATGATATAGTGTTGGAACATTGTGACACATTGTGATATGTGGGTGTATCAATGTGTTGTATGACTAGATTGATGTTAAAAGAAATGAGTTGTATCATGATGTTTTTACCATGTTTTGGAGAAATGTGTGTACCACCTTGTTATGTTGCAATGGATGTTATGTTGTGATGTACTATGTTCATCGTATGTATGATGTGCAAATAGGTAATGCTTCATGTTGTGATTTTGGGTCATATGGTGAGTGTATGAACCCTATCGTATGGTGATTGCACTTTGGGTGCAGAATGTGGTAAAGTGATGTGTTACACTCAGTGAATGTATGATCGTGATCTACCCTGTATATGTACCATATGTAAGACGTTATGGTAGTTATGTGTGTGCCACCGTTATGTTAGCGATGTTGTTGTATGTTTTATGTTGTGAACCTTACGCTAACCGATCCCGAGGGAGGAAATTAGTAGAAGTGTATGTTGAGAGTGAGGAATGGTGTACCATGGGTCAATAACTCGAGCTAAAACTCGGTTTAGTAGATAACATGTGATTCTTTCCTCTCTCCCTATGTGGTTGTATGTATGCAACCTTAGTGTATCTATGACTATGTTTAGCCTTGTCGAAGTGGTGGCGGGATGATTCAGATGGAGGTGATGACAGGGTTATTATTGATATGTATTTTACGAGCCGAGGCTCGATGTTCCGAAAAGTGCTAAGAACTCGTTGAGTACCCCTTTGGTGGCTAGATAAGGCCACACAGCTTATCGTAATGTGACATTATTATAAGTTGATTTATTCGTAAATTGAGCTTTTACTTTATTTTGCAAGGACCAAAGATCTTTTCTTGATTGCAATGCTTTACAATTTTGGGCATTTCCTTGGTTTGTGGCACTAACATGGGGATTTTGATACTAACTTTGGCTATTTGGCCATTTATTTTAGCTTGATTTGGGGTCTTCTTTTAAATTTGGAATTCTTACCGCCTTGCCCAAGGCTTGTACTTTGCCACTTGGCACTTTGGATTGGATTGTTGTGCTGGTTCTATTGTCGTGATGTGTGGAATAGGGTCATGGGATGCACCATGGAATGGTTGGACCTATGGACCCGCTTCGTTGTATAGGGGTACGCCCCAAGGAGTACAGATAACTAGCGGGTTGTTGAACCACGCGTTATTATGTCACTTGGGTTAGGAGTGCTCGAACTCTATGTGTCTTGGACCATAGGGTCAACCGGCCTCCCGAGGAGGCATAAGAGTTTGAGGGAGGCATAAGAGACTTGAGGGAGGCATAAGAGACTTGAGGGAGGCATAAGAGACTTGAGGGAGGCATAAGAGATTGAGGGAGACATAAGAGACTTGAGGGAGGCATAAGAGTTTGAGGGAGGCATAAGAGACTTGAGGGAGGCATAAGAGTTTGAGGGAGGCATAAGAGACTTGAGGGAGGCATAAGAGTTTGAGGGAGGCTTATGATATTTGTCTGTATGGTTGATGTTTTAGGATATATGTTGAGTTATTGTGATGTTTGGTAGTGGTCTTTTGATGTATGTGTTACTCATGTCAGATGGATATGTGTTGTGATGTTGTGGATATGTCATTGATTCCCGTGTGGACACTATGTACCTGTAGCTTTTGTTTGGAGTATGTGAAATTTTCATCTGTGGATTTGAGGGAATGTTTGGAAATTGTAGTACTCTTTTGTTTGAGTATTTAATATGTCAGTCATAGGTGTGTGACGAGTACTATGTTATGTGGAGTGTGCCATTCTATTCCGTATTTGTGTAACCTTTTGTGGTGTAATACAATCTTGAAGTATATACTTGTGTACTTGTGAATCCGTAGGGTCTTGTGAACCTGATAGGGTGTTGTGTTAGCAGTTCATGTTGGGCACCCACAATAAGGAATGAACCAAAACGCTTCAATGATGAAATTTTTAAAAGAAATTAAACTAAGAATAATGCTAATGGAAAAGAGACTAATGAAATGATGAACAAGAAAGAGCTGCCAATCTTCATAGAACATTGAAAGTTAAAAATTCTACCAAATGTTCCTAAGGCTACCTTGTGACCGTGCTTTAATCAACTAAAATTTTAAACCATAAAGTGTACTTTCTCCCGTACTGCTTCTTGGTTGCACAACCATTTCTTTTCCGTTGTGTTATGTCGCATCGAGGACGATGCTTTCTTAAGGGGAGGAGAATGTAATGCCACGCTGGGCATGAGGTTCCTTTTCTGCGGCCTGCCTGGCGTGAAGGAGAAGCTGTTCCATGGGAGGGTGTTGTTTTGTTCTTTTTGGCAAGTGGTGTGTGGTTGGGCGCCTCCACCAACTATCTTCATTTTTCAAACATACTAACTGTCACCAACCTACCATAATTTATACCTGTCACCTCATTTTGACCTGCTCCTCCTTGGCGTGTTCTGACAGTGGATTCATTGATGGTGAAATGAAGGTCTGTCGCCTGACGTTGCAAGGGTGGGTGTGGGTCTCCAAAAATCATGTTGTACAGGTAAGCTTCAGTGGAGCGCAGAACTGAAATTCTCCTCAGAAAGTGCCGTGAGGAAGTTTTTGGCGATATGCAGCAGCTACAGGGTAGAGAAGTAAACTTATCTCGTAAAATCAAAGGTGGAGAGAGAGTTGAGTGCGACAAATGCCTGTGGCGAGCCCAAGGAACCATTGGTGTTGATCCTGATGTTCAGGTTACATGTGACCACAGTGGAGATCAGTTGTTGCAAAATCTTGCAGACTGTCCCTTCTCCTGTACATGCGAATCCAATCTCTCCTTCCTCGCGTGCCTTTTTCCTTCTGCTCTGCCCGATAGGTGAGGGCCTGTTAACACAAAATATGGACGTGGCTTTCGGTTGTCTCCTGATGCGTTTTGGGGGAAAAGGAGCGCGAGAAAGTGGTCTGGGTTGTCTTCTTTTGGATGCATCGTATGAACATTAGCTGTGATGTTTGGAAGGATTACTTATCCTTGAACTTGTTTTATGGCCTGAAAAATTTGTTTTCTTCTCTTACTTCCGAGACGGGATGTGGGTGTTATTTGTTGGTTTGTTTCCTTCCTGAGTGGTCGAAGATGATTAAATTTAACTGGTTCATATGTTCAGAGCCTGTAGGGTTATACGCCTGGACTATTTTCCTTTTTCTTTTGGTCATTTTATTGTCGGAATACTTGGGTATCTGTAGCAGGAAAATATATAATGTTCCTTTGTTTTTCATCCCTGTTTGCGTTGTTGGATATGTTGTTCTGCTTGTGCGCTCCAAGTTTATTGTTAGTAAAAATGTTAATGGAGGAATTTTTTTTCATGGCAAATGAATCCACGCTCGCATGACTCAGACGGGTATTATAAAAGGCAGGCTTGTGGAAAATACGTTGATAAACATGTATGTCAAGTGCGGAAGCCTGGTAGATGCTCGGAAAGTGTTTGAAAAAATGTCTGAACGAGATGTCTGCTCATGGACTCTGATGATTACAGGGTTTACACAGAATGGATATGTCGATGAAGCTTTGCAGCTATTTAAGAAAATGCCTCAATCAAATGTTGTGTCTTGGAATGCGATGATAACAGGTTTCGTACAAAAGGGGTTTGTTGATAAAGCCCTCAAGCTTTTTCAGGAAATGCCTCAAAGAGAGGTGGTTTCATGGAATGCCATGCTTGCAGAATTTTCTCAGAATGGGTTTGTTGATGAAGCTCGTAAACTCTTCCAGGAAATGCCTCGACCAAACTTGGTTTCATGGAATGCAATGATTGCGGGATTCACACAGAATGGGCACTTTGAGGAGGCGCTGATGTTTTTCGAGAAATGGAATTGGCAGGAGTGAGGCCAAACTCAAAAACCTTTGCCTGTGTCTATGCAGTTTACCGGAATGGTTATTGTTTCTTTTGCGTGGTATTTGGGACACCGTGTGGGTGAGAAGCGTGAGTTTGGTGGAGAAATAATTTTGGGACTGCTGGGAGAAGGGGTCTGCACGGGCATGGCCATGAGATATAGCATTTAAAATAGGCATGATAAGCTCTAACCCTCTCTCTTAATGATTTATTTCTTTTAGCATTTAGATAAATCAATATCTACAACTTTGTTCGAATGCTGTAGATGTGGGTTTCTTTTGGAATGTGGATGTGTTTTTGTTTTACTAAATAGATAGCGTTTGGACTCTGGATATCATATAACATGTATTTACACATATTGAATCCTTCTTGAAAGAGATGCTCAAAAAGAGACGATTTTTCCAAATGACTTTTAATCATAATTGCATGAACTGATCTCTCCTCCTTTACAGTCTATCTTAGTTACTATTTGAGTAGAAGAAATCTCTACATCAATTCTTGCCTGTTGATCTTATAATGTTGGGTTATCTTTTGCCTTGATTCTCCCTTTGAATGATGGTTTCTGTAGGAAATATTACGGAGCGTGAATGAGGTTTATAATTTTGCTTGTATTGTTTATATTATGTAGAACATGGCTTGAAAAAAGGAATTTCCGATATGACTGTATTTGGGTTTTACTGTGGATTTATAATAATATAAACTCCCATTGGGATTGGGGGGCTTCTATTTGGGAAGAGTCATACTAGTTTAATTAGTCTTTCTAGATAGCTCCATCTGAGTCATTCGATTATCATTTACCTTGGGGATTATGGGAAACCCCTCACCAGACCCTCTGCTATTATTAGTGCTATGAGCTTATTATTAGATTGGAACCCTCCTGAAGCATGTGTTAATGGGTTTTCTATGACCTTTACGTACATGTTATGCACGCAAGTCATAATCCTGTGAGGATAATACTTTGGCTTAATTTTTGAGGCACTACTTGGACCTTTGGATCGGTTAAAGTAATATTGGATGCATCGAGATTCTTCAAGTTTGATTGATTTGTGATGCCCTCATGCATACGAATTCAGGCAACGCTTGAAAAATAAAATTTTAAATTTATCTTATACTTTGACCTTGAAGCTTGTCAAAGATGTTTGGTAGAAAAATAGATGAATAGGGAAGTTAAGATAACTACCCTAAAATGGATTCATGCACGGCCTTAAGTAAAGGTAACAGCTACCATAATGGGACTGTGCATACCATGTATGCCAAGAAAGATATAAGTCCACCTGAAATTATTTAACTTCATTTTTTTCTATATAACAATAATTAATACCCATAAATTGGTGTATGCAAGTGGAGGTTGAATTATATAACAGGATTTATTATGTTATCAGGTAACCAGTAAGGATAAATATGTTATTTCAATACTTGGTTAACGAGTGGAATATTTTCTGGTATTTACGATGATTATTATGTTAGCTAAAATTTGATACTTGCATCTCAACTGGGAGTTGAGATAATGTTGGTACTTGTATTTATAGTGGCTTGGACTGCGCTTACTTATCTTAGTTAGTCAAAGGTATCTTTGACATATTAGCAAAACATGACAATTTTGTTGATCGCAGCTCATTCCAATGAGTTGGACCCTTGTACTAAAAGAAATATATAGAGACATGGAATAAGCAACCCAAAGAATACCTAAATATTATACGAACTTGTGGATTGGTGGAATCTTTGTTAACATAAGTATATCCTTAAAATTGTGAAATAAATATCCAAATTATACTTCATATCACTGAGTTTCTATGAAGGTTTGATACTTGGGTAATATCGATGAATAATATAAAATTGGTACTTGTATTTATTATATAAGCTTAATGTCGTTGGTGCTTTTATTTAATTGAAAGATAATATTGTTGGGTACTTAAATATGCGAAGTAGGTCGAGGGTATTAGGTGAGCGTCATTATTATTACTGTAATTTGAGTATGATTGATTGCATGGTTAAGATTGTATATCTAGTCACTTGGAATTGTGTCTTAGGTAAGCAGATCTTAAGGAAGTGAACATTAATGAGTAGGAAATGTATTATCATGAGATGTGCAATTAAGTTTTTAAATGTATGTTAGAAAGTTATTTGATAAGGAGTATTGCAAACTTTCATTTATTTAAATACTAGATGGCATAAATTATTAGGTGAGGTTTATATCTTATCATGCTCGGCTTCTAGCGAACCGTCTCTAGTAAATATTTGTGCGAGATGGATTATACGAGTAGATTAAAGGAAAAGAGTGTAAAAGTTTCATCGGTTCAAATTATGAAGTTCTTTGTAGAAAGTTCAATGCGTTGTAAATTTTGTAACTTTGCTTGCAAGGAGTTTAGAAGATCTCTTGCCTTGGTATGTTTAGAAAACTACGTAGTGGAGTGTTCTTTCCTTTTTGTTGTTAGACTAGTAACTTATCTTGAGTGAGGAATGATATTCAATCCTTACATTGGCATAAGTATTGTAAAACCTTGTTTTTGAGAATAAAGTGTTAAGTCAAAACTCTCTGACACCTTGTAATGATGTGATATAAGTAAAATTAAATGGAATGGTTAACCCTTATAGAAGTTAACCAAAATATGTGTATTCAGACAAATTAATATAGAAATGACTTACTTGAGAACAAGAGATTCCTGAAGTACTCAAAGGTGAAACTATCCTTGTAAAGTAAATTTTTATAAATTGATATCCCTAGCTAAACTAGTGAACACTACTCTTTTGGTGAATGCCTAAAACAAGCTAAAGGAAAACAATAGTTAGTTTCTAATAAGATTTAACAAGTAAGAGGAGGAAATTTAGAAACCACACAAATTATCTTTCAGCCTATTTGAAAGTAAGTAGTTTCCTTTGGATAAACTCTTTCAGTTAAGCCTAAGTAAAAGCGTTAATAATTACGTATAAAACCCCAAGCTCCATTTAAACCTTGGTAATAACTAATGACGTCTTAAAGAGGAATTTAACTCGACCTAATCTCCTTATCTCTTTCCCAGGATACTTTGTAAGTTCCTCTTGATTTTGTTGAACACGAATTCTTGTTGTAGCAAGGTAATGAACAAGTTCTAGTAGCGTAAGTATGGACAGATAGCCTTGTGGAATTTAATTATTCCCTTTATTAAATTAATGGAAATAAACAATTCTATTGTCGTAAAGTGAAGATTTTAAGTGAACTTCTCTACAGTGTATAAGAAATTAGCTCAGTTGGTAAGATGAATTTGTGCGAATCATTTATTGAATCCTTCTGAAAACTTAAGTCATGAGCTAAAGGGTGTCTTGTCAAAATAAATAACCTCCAATCATTTCTTACTGTGGTTTGCCCTAGCTGTAAGTGTGTCATGTGGTTGGACTTCCATGTTGTCTTGTCAAAAGAAGAGTATATTGTCCTTGATAGGTGTGATCGTTTCCGTGCTGCCTTTACGGCCATCCTTGTATTAAATTGTTCACAGTGTTAGTTGCATCCTTGGTGACGACATGTTGCGTCATGTTATGTGTCAAGTAAGTAAAAAAAAAAGTTATCCTGTATTTCACTGTGTTGTATGTGTTGGTATCTTGTCGGATGCTACAATGTATCTGTTCCAATATGTAATGCCCAGCTGGGCATCGGATTCTCCTTTTCTACCTGCCACCTTGGCTTCCCCCCCCAACCACCTACCTGCCAACGATTATGGCTGTCTTGTCTGTCCTTGCGTGAGGAAAGGGGTGGAGTCGCGTTTTTTTTCTTTGCCGTGATCTCTTCAGGATTCTCCTTCAATGCGTATGGGTGGGTGTTGGGCGCAGTCTGTTGTCATGGTGGTTAGGTGAAGCTACAAGCTAGCTAAACAGGCTTTCCAGCTATGTTGTTGTCTGCTCAGTATTCAATGCATCCTCAAATTCGAGCAACAGGATTTCGAATGAAACTACAGAACAACGAAGGGGTTTGCGAGAGGTGTGGAACGTCGGACCTCTGATATTGAGTTTTCTGCCTATTTTCGTGAGCAACTTAGCCAAAAGCGTAGAGCCTTTGTGCCGCCTGTCGACTTTGCATTTATTAAGGAGAAGTATTCTGGTCTCGTTAATCCGCCATTTTGTTCTTTGGACGGAGAGTATGTGCGGCACTGTTGCCGCAGGCGAGCCTGGGAGCCGTGGGTTGATCCTGATGTTCTGGTTGCACGCGACCACACAGTCGTGATCAGTTGTAACAAAATCTTGCAGCTGTAGTAGAAGAACGAGATAAAGTTTTTGTTGAGCCACTGTCCCTTTAGCCCGGGTCTAGTATCCACTCTTAAGAGCTCAACTGGGCGGTTTTGTTTCTTAGTGACAGCTATAAAATGATGTGCTCTACTAGCACAAAGGGGAAAATGAATTACAGTCTCATTGAAGGTTAGATTTTTAGAACATGTTTAACTTCAGAAGTCTGGCCTGAGTTGTTAGGAAACATGTTTGGTGCTATTGAAAAGAGGAGAAAATTTAAGGGAAAAGTTCAGCCACTGTTCAATATTCATTTGCAGGAAGAGGATTCAACTCCGTCTGTTGTTGTATGTCAAAGACTGCATCAGGAGCAACTAAGAGTAGGAAACAGAGGAGACAATCTAAGTTGGAGACGATTTTGGAGGGTTCATAGTGCCTTACAGTACAAATTATATTAACAGAGACAGAGGTCTGTATCAGTTATTCAAGTAACCAGGTAAAAGTTGAGTCTATAACAGCTTAAAGAAGATGCTAAAGCTCTGGAATCTTGCATAATGGCAACATTATCTTCATGAAGTTCGTTTCACAGTCGGGTAGACACTAAAGACAGGTATATCTCAATAATGGGAAGTAAATGTTGTTCACGCTTCTAAATTCAAACTTGGGTCAGTGTTAGAGAAGCTGATGAGTCTCTATTGAGCTCTAATTCCTCAAACATGCTCCCAGCTCGATGAAGAAGTGCAAAAGACAGTTCTTGTCTTTTGACATTCCTGTCTCTTGAACTTGCTAGGAAAGGTGAACTGTGACAGTGAGGGTGCTGCTAGCAGACCTGATGAAATTTATTTACAAAGAGTCTCTATTGAGATCTTACTAGTTTTACGATGTAACTCATGGGAGAGAATCCCATAGGCATGGATCTGTTTCATATCAGAATATTCATGAAGCACTTTTTGCTTTGCAATTATATGAGCATCTTCAACGAGTCACTTTGTTGGCAGGCATAAAGGGTGCTGTTGGAATTATCACACCTTACAAGCTACAGCTGCAATGTTTGCACCGAGAGTTTGATGTTGTCCCCAAATCTGATGAAGGAAAAGGTTGTGTATCAATGCAGTAGATGCCTTTCAGAGCCAGGAGTGATGTAATCATTATGTCTTGTGTCCGAGCTTCAAACCATGGTCGGTATGTGGCTTTCTAGCGCAAGTGCTCTCGGACTGAGTGGTAAGCAGTTCGACTCTCACCCCCAAAGCAGCTGCATTGAAGCAATCTAGTGTTTGGACAACCACCTATTGCATTCTTCTAGTCGTGCCTTCAAAAGGGAATCACGGTGTGGTATATTGCAAGAAAAGACCAGTGAAGCGAGAGGATAAAGCGGAAGGCGTGTGGGTCAGAAAGTAGTCCCCTCTTGGATGTTCACGATCGTGGATGCATTAAAATAGGCAAGATAGACTAACCATATACATAATATGCTAGTATCTAATAACCTCTTGAAATGAAACTTTTTCTTTCTAGAAATTGGTTTAAATCGTGATTTTGTGGATCTCGTTGATGCACATGGTTAACAAATTGTAACGCCAGAAAAGAATGACGCCACACTCACGACATCGATGATGACGACGCCGCAAACAACCAAGCGTCCCGACAATGCGACAAATTTTTTTTTTTTTTTTGATGGGTGCGTTTGCATACAGGTTCGAACTAAAACAGTCCCGTAATGCTTCGGGAACGAAGATGATTCAAGTTAAGGATATTTAAATTCATCTCATTCGACGTTTCACAAAACGGAAAGGAGGGTCGTCATTCGAGTTGCTTCGTCTAATGTCTGGTGATTTCGCAATAGCAGTGTTTTCAATGCTAACCTTAGAATAAGGTATAATTTGTTATGAAAACAATAAACTATCCACTCGATTTTATTTTTGTTTGATTATCCATTTGCATTACGTAAACTCATGAATTTAATACATTATGTTATATATATATATATCAAGGAAATCATACGATAAGATATATACTTCAACATTATATTACTACATTGTATGTCTTTATGTATTTAGTTGTACATAGCACCTTATTTATATTAAGTTTGTTTATTAAAAGAAAACGGTATTATGAATCACTAATATGTATTACTTATCATCATGACACCCTTTCTTATCTTTTTGTAAGGATTGAAACCCATCTAGAACATCTTCAAACTTTGGTTCTAGTTCATCACCATCTACTTCGTATCTTTAACCATGATAACATGTTTCAAATAAATACATATGACTTCTTTGAAACATTCGTTGGTAATCCCATTAGTCAGATTTGAAAATGGAGTGCACACACTAAGAACATCTCACCGAATATAAAACACAAAGAGTTTCAAACATGCACTCGTCCTGACCAACATACTATCATAAATGAATCCATAAAACCCTGTATAATTGGCTTACAAAGCCCAGCATTTCAAACTTGGGTTTAAATGTTGTGGTTGGGCGATGGTTGACTCCACCAACTCCTGGCAATCATAATGACTCTTGCCTGGCGTGTAGATCACTCCTACAGGCCGCACAACATCTATTCGCCAAGATTTTGTAAATCCTGAGCCTTCCTTATGTCCGATCTTCCTGTAGTTCTGCCCCAGGCCGCGTGAAAGGGATGGGCGACTAAAAGGAACGTGTTACAAGCAATGCTTCATGCGTGAATTCTGTCTGACTCGGCCCTGTCCGCGTGAGGAGGGGGAGAACAAAGGTCATGGGCGCATGTACAGACAAGTAGAGAGGTGGACCAGTGAGCAGGTCGGCCAGGCCGCGTGAAAGAGACAGCCCCAAGGCGTTTCCAACAAACAGATGCCAACTATGTTGTTATCTGTTCAGTATCGTATGCATTCTCAGATTTGAGGTTCTCCTTCAGGATATTTTTTTATCAAAATCGATAGAAGACGGGGGTGACGTTTACAACAGTCCGGCGGAATTGCTGTCTGTTCAGTATTGACAGCGGCTACAAGTTTTGAGTTTCCCCTCTGTGATCGATTGGAAGATCCTTGAGCATCTTGACCATGTTGCTTGCTCCGAATACACGGTGTACAGTAGCGAACTTGTGAAGATCGTTGGGTGGTAAATAAGGAGCAAGCACGCATTTCTCTGAACACCTCCTTCTCAGGATCCTACAAGCGCCGCATGAAGTTGCCGATGGCTTATACCCACTTCTCTTCGACTTCATCTTTTCTATTAACAAATAGCGGCGAAGGAAAACTGGCGAAGCTCCTCCGTTTCCATTGGGTGCTGCATGGTGTGAAAGGGGCGTTACAAAATGTATGGCTTAACGATAGGATGAGAGCATTTTAAGCTAGAAGTTGCAGGTTCCAAACCAGGATAGGCAGGTGATTTAACTTTTCCTGAGTTCAAAGTCAATGGAGACTGGGGACAGCTTATTGAATGTGAAAAATATTTCTTTTGAACCAACAATCAGCACCGACACACGGGCTGTTTATCCTATTTCTTTTCTTCTCTTACGTTCAGCAGAGACACGATGAATAAGAAGCTTGTCTAATGCAACGCTCTTAAAAAAGACGACCACAGAACTCGCTTTGTAAGCATTGCAGCAGTTTAAATATTGGCCATGACAGTCAGCGCTTTGTGTATCACATGAATAATTATCTATATATACGTACACTTAATGTTGTTGTTCAACAAGCATTGTAGAAGTTTTCTACCTTTCCTTATACAATTTCCACATGGTTATTACATAATAAGTATTTATGTTGTTGTTCAACCATATTATAGTTCATTATTGATAAATTCATTTGTTTTAGTATTACTCAGATAAGAATGATATTCAAACCTACTAGTACTTTTGCTAGACATTAAGGGGTGTTGGGCATCGAACTTGATAAATTCAGAGTATTTGCATTCGCATTTATTTCTAGACAACTTTAATTGACTTTGCATGGAATTTTAAGCAAGTTGATTCATTTCCTTCTACAATTGTCAATAATTTCACAATGGGCACATAGATGAAGAAGGTCATAAGAGAGTTAGAGCTTAGAATATTTCATTGTCTTACTAAAAACCATTTGAAATTTAAGCCCTTCCATCAAGTATAAAATGAGAAATAATGCTCTATCTTTCCAAGTTTTCCAACAAAGTTTTAATACATTTTCTTTTGTAATTCCTTTCCAATATTCCACAAAGAATTCAACAACCTTTCCAATGAATTTTAGAGTAAGAAATACTATCATCTTAATGCAACTTTTCCTTCCAAATCTTTTACAACATATCCTACTTCATGTGGAAACAATTTTGCAATAATGGAAGCTAAAGAAGCAAGGCAATATTACATTTCTTTCTCCACTCAAGGTGGGTAATTACATGATGTTTTTACATTGTCAACAACAAGATTCTTGTGCTCCAAAGTGTTCATCATCCATGCTCCATGTTCCAAGTATTTCAAGGCACAACCAAAATAGGGGGAGAGGCAACACTCTCCTCCCAACCAAATCTCATTGGAGAAGAGAAGCAATCTCCTCCATTGACCCCCGAGCCCCAAACACAACACAATGAAGGGCGGTTTCCAACTCAAGGCAACAATACTTGCTTCCACAATACAATTTCTTCACAATCATTCAAAGCTAAAATAGAAGAAACAAAGAGACACACAAATAACACCAAACATTTCACAACAAGGCTTGCATCCAAGCCAACAAGAGAAGGAACTATGGGAATGTTTTCCTTATGCCTCCCAATTGAGATGAGATGCCCATCCAAAACCCTCCACAATAAAACTCAAGCCCCTATGACTCTTATGCCTCCCTCAAGTACCCCTTTTTCCTCCCATACTCTTATGCCTCCCTCCTCTTATGGCTCCCTCAAAGACAAGGTAGAATGTAAACATTCTTACCCAAGATGGGCATCCCTCTCAAACTCCCTCCACAATATCCTAATCTACTCTTTTGCCTCCCTCATGAGTATTCCCATAGACCTCTCCTATACTACTCAATAAGCATTCTATCCATTTTTCACAAAACACCAAAGTAAACATGCATTTTTCACAATTTTAGCATAGAAGCAACAATAATATGAAAGCAAAACAAAGGAGAGGGTTTCCTACCTCTCCATTGGAGAAGCCTAAACCAAGAAACTTGTCCAAGCTCCCTCCCAAAACAATCCAAGCATGCAAGTCCAAGCACTTCTCTTTTTCTCTTTCTTCCAAAATAACAAAAGAGAACTCTTCAAAAAAACAAAAACAAAACTCCAAAAAAACCCCTCAACAAGAGAGGAAATTTTCCATAAATAGACAAGAGGAAGAGTGAGGGTGATGTGGCTCCTTGTAGGATGCCACATCACACATCCTCAAGACCACCTCCCTTTAGTCAACTCAAATCCCAAAACACCATAAATGGGTGGTTGGGTTGAATGACATCTCCAATCCACATCCATCCCTTCCCATGTGCCTTAAGGCACAATTAATGCAAAAAGAAGACAAGTGCACTCCAAAGTCACATTTCCCTTTCCAAAACAATAAATAATCCCCTTTTTGGATTCCCAACCCATAGATATGGTTGGTAAGGGGTTTTGGGAAGTGTGGGACAAGTTCAACTTGTCCCACAAGTCCCCTAAAATTGCCCTAAATCTCAAATTCGAGATTCAAAGAGTTTGGAGTGGTCAACACTCAAAACCAAGCATTCAATACATGAGGAAACACAAGGCTCAAGGAGCCAACCATCAAAATTAATTACACCCACTTGACTTCCCTCCAAAACTTAAAATTTAAAGCAAGATGTTAATTTAATCCTAAACATACTTAACAAAAGTAATTTAACAAAAAGACATCACAAAAGAAATCACCTACTAAAGCAAGTTAAAACAAACAATTAAAATTCTTACCCCCTTGGTCACATTAGAAAATTTCCCCCTCATGGAAATTTTCTTAACACAAAAAGGAATAAAGGTAACATAACACAATTCACTAGTTGCCTTGACGACCAAATGTTGTAACCACCCGCCATCCTGTTGTGTTTGGTTCCCAATCCCCCTCATGGTTGTGATCAATTTCCTGCAAAATCTAACAATACCTTCTGGCCTCGTGACCATATTAGTGACGTTGAAATAATAAAACACATGCACGTATACATAACAATTTACACCATTGAACAACCTAATTAAACCAATGCTAGAATCAATTAATTCACCAATTGTTTAATTTTCTAACATTTCGATTATAACAATCCATCACTTTGCACTAAGATCACAACATCAACAATCATCTAGAAATATCCCTAATTTATGTCTAATACATCCATACAGTAGTAACAGTTAGAACATCGAATACTGATTTAGGAATCAAGCATATAAATTTACTGCAATTGTCACATCATGTCGCAAGTATAACATGTATGTACTGTCTATCCAATAAGTAAAATGAGTGTATCAATTTCCATCTAGAAATGTTTTATTTTTATTACGATATCAAGGTCTAGGGATCCAATAAAGAGTGACCAGAGCCTAAACAATACAACAATAGTAATGACATAACAACAAGTCTTTAACAAGATAACTATTCTAGATCATCATCATCATATCCTTAAATTAACATCAAGGTCCACGATATGACATAGAGTCAAGGTAATAGTAATAATCAAAACACCATATAAATCTTGGTGTCCACACCTTTTAATTTTCATGCTAACTAGAACACAGCAGTCATGTTTACGATTGTAAACAATTTAGAAAGGATGCTCATGGTTCATTTAGTATCGAAGGGAAGCGGGCATTACAACAGTTTGTTACTTCTGGATTTGCCTCTGTTGGTTGTTCTTGTTGACGTGATCAAACCCTTTTATATATAAAACAAACAAAGGTTCTCAGTGTATGCTTTGATTGATCATATGAAAATATATATATATATATATATATATATAATTTTAAAGTTACTTCCTTCTGCAAAAATGTCGTTGTTTCTTTTGTGAACCTGGGTATGTAATCACCCCTAGAATGTTGTAGCGTTGACTAGTATTGGTTTCCTGTTATGTTGTTGCCCTAGAGGAAAACATACAGTTAAATTATTATTATTATTATTTTTATGATAAGCGTGATTATGCACTTCGTGTATTGTGCAAATTATTAGGGCTTTTGGAAATTAGAAGTTCAATATTTATGCTTGTTAAGAAGGAAGTTTTGGGCCGAAAATATGTCCTGGGTTGATAGAAGGGCTTAAATTATTGATAGAACCCCCATTTGATTCTACTCTTTCTATGAGTAAAATTTGATAAAATTAATGACCTTTATGGTGTTAAGATATGGTATGTTGATGATTCCTTGTGTGATCAATTTAATCATGTATAGACATAATGCCTTGATGGAGTAAGGTAATATCTTTCACGGTTCGTGAAAGTTAAGGTTTTCATCAACTGCTTAAGGTAACATGAAGTTCCTTAATTTAGTCAAACTTGTTTTGTACTTCCTTCTTGATGAGTGACCTTTCATTGCAAATTTAGAATGATTGTGATGGAAGGTCGTGAATATATTTTGTTGTCAAAAGGGAAAAGAAGTTATGGAATAGTTTGTTTATGTGTCGAACGTAATAATTGTGATTACATCGTTATAGAAGTTCGTTATTGGAGGATATCTATCTTCAATGGTATGTTATGTGTTTAGTCTCTGCATAGGTTACCATAAACTTAGTGATGAGATGTAAATTAAGGAGAGTTGAGAGACCTTTTCCTTTGTATACATCGTTTATGATATTAGGAAGTGAGTTGATGTCGGAAAATTTCAACCAAGTCTAGATTCATGGCTATGTTCCTCTAAAACGGGAGGATTATAAATCTATGGTATTATGAAAATTGCAAGGATGTGTTTTGAATGCTAGATTGCCTACTCAACTTGGGTATTAATGAGGCTTGTCGCTATTCCGGCCCGGTTATGTTCAGTAGGTAAGTTGCTAGGTAATACCTATTCCGGACATTCTTACCGTTCTTTCCACTCCTCCTGATTAGCTATGAAGTCACTCTTTACCTAAGATATAATGGTTGTGGGTTTGAATATAAGATTTTCATCCTTTAAACCTTTTTGATTACATGATGGAACTTTTTTTTACCCTCGTTGTTCGTTTATAGCCTATTAGGCCTATGGCCCTACGGAACGAGTCCAAAACTATATTCTTTTTGGCAGCTAAGATCGGGTCTGGTTTTTATCTTTTGTCTTCACCTGGATAATGTGGATTGATGGGTTACACTTTAGATTTCAATCACGTAATCTACGGGATTACATGATTGAAATCCCAATACTCTCAACTCTTGTGTCTAATCATTTAAATTTCATAGTCTTGCGTATTTGGTTGTCAAACTTTTGTAGTTTTAGAGGTATTTTCATAACTAAAACTTATGGTTTTCTTCTTAGTTGATATGTTGAAAATTACATCTTGTTTCAAAAGGTTGTTAGAGGTTAGAACTTTGATCCATTTCCTGGAATAGAATGTTTCCTTTCATGGTATTGTTAGCTAGTAGCTTATTGTTGCTATGTATAGTCTTATCTTGCTCAGTTCTCGCGAACTGACTCAGGTTATTAATTGTTGCAGATGGCTTACGTGGTTAGATGATGGAAAGACTTGTAGATTATTGCATCAATCTTGGTTATATTGTTCCTTTGTACGAATGTGTATTATGTTATAAAATTTGGAAAGGGCCTTTGGACATTTTAGAAGAAGGGTCAGTGCCTAGTAAATGTATTGTAGAGTATTGTTGTTGTAACTGTTGAAACTTTGGTTTGTTTGGATAACATGCGAAAGATGAAATTTGATTACCGCTTGGTTATGGGATATTCTAGTGTATTTTTAAATCCTTAGAATAGTAGTGTGGTATGTTCCATGTTATTACTCTCTTGCTCCCTAGTCATGGTTCAATAGAGATAGTATGTCCCTTTGATTTGTGCATCATGTTGGAATGAATTGATATAACCATGTTTTGTTTCCGTAAACGAGTACTGTTAAACTTTGCTCTTGAGTTAAAATGTTGAGTTGTAAATCCTTCTAAGGCATGGTAGCAATGAGTTTGTAAGTACTATGAAGTGAGCTGGATAGCCCTTATAAAAGTTAAACTAAAATTTATATATATGAATGTATTAATGTAGATGTGATCTACTTGATAACCTTTGAGACCTGGAACAATCAAGAGGAAACTATCTTTTGTAACGAAATATGATTACTTATTTCTTTCCCGAGCCAAACCAATAAACACTATCCTTTTACAGTGAAACCTTAAATGATCTCATGGTGAAATCAATGGTTAGATTTTAGAAGATGATAGGATTTAATAAGTAGGAGGGAAATTGATTAATAAAACCATAAATATTTCTATATCGTTTGAAATGTCCTCCTTTGTCAAACTTAATTAAGTAAAGTCTAGATGGAACATTTAACCAATCTTGATAAACTCTTAACCTCAATAAAAGACTGATAGTAAATAATGTGGCCCTGAAGCTAAATTATGTTGTCCTGTTCTGTTAACCCTTGCCTTGATTCATGGTGATATTTCTTAAGCAAGGTCAAATTTGATTCTTAAACAAGAAGGTCATTGATATGAACCTAAGCGGTACTTTCCACTCGATCGGAGCTTATGCCTTCACCTGTGCAATAGAGGTGTGGAACATGTGTTAGTGACTTGAGTAAGTTTAATTAACCTTGTAAGAAATGGAAAATGTTCTAAAATCAAATGTAAAAGCCGTCATAAAATTGATCAAAAAGCTTGAATAAAAGCCGTGGACATAAAATTGATGATCCTTTAGTAAACAAAATTTAACAAGAAATTTTACATTTCCTTTGTCAAGCATTGTCTTTTTCAAAACTTTATTTATATTGTTACATCAATACCAACAATCTCTGCTTACAATTTATTTGAAATACCGTATTTCAACATTTATTGACTTATCTCCATAAATATTTTGTTTTCCCTTTCCACAACTTTGTTTATGGAGTGTACAGAGTAGTATATTGCCTTTAAATTACATGAGATTTGTAGCAATTGTAATTTTATGGACATGAATTCCCCTACATTATCCGTCTGGATAATTTTGATAACCCATTGTGTGTTTCCCCAACTTGGGTTTTGCCTACATGGAAGAGATGTTCCACCAGAGTATTAAGAAAACTCGTCTAATTTAAATATTTTTGGTTTGGATGAAATGGTCTGCTCCTGTGATGATTGAAAACAAAGATTAAATAAGTGCTTAGAGTGTGGCCATATTTTCTTAGTAATAGAGAGGGTACACAAATACCTACAATTTAAAAATGCCGAGAAAGAACCATGCAGTTGATAGTTGTTTCCATCCAAAGCTTTGTACATTATATCACATTTTTGCATTTTAAATAGTTTTAATGGTTGGACCTCATGTTTGCGCTCTTTAAATGAAGTGACTCATCTATATTTCTACACATACAAAATCAATCACCCATAGTTTAAACAAAC
This sequence comes from Taxus wallichiana var. yunnanensis, assembly GCA_018340775.1. Classification (NCBI taxonomy): domain Eukaryota; kingdom Viridiplantae; phylum Streptophyta; class Pinopsida; order Cupressales; family Taxaceae; genus Taxus; species Taxus wallichiana. The sequence goes on along the minus strand of CM031241.1, from coordinate 578,205,801 downwards.
ACAACTACAAAAGTAAAAACTATCCCTATAACACAAATAACATATACCATTTTTTGCTTGCAAAATGCCTCAAAGAAATGTGGTCTCATGGAATGCTATGATCGTTGAGGTAATAAAGAAATTTGGAATGTACCATAACCATTTCAGATTTGTTTATATATAATTGCATATTCTGTCTCATTTTAGTTTCATGGAGAGATAATATGTTAAAGCACTTAGTCATTCTTTCAATCTACTTTGACAACAACACTTCACATTCACTACATTCTTGAGAGTGAGTATTAGCAAACTTACATGTCTCACTTGCATTTGTATTCAATTATTACACAACTAACTGTTATCTAACATCCCTTCTAATGTATTTCACAACATTTGTTTTGGCTTTAATAGAAAATCAGTATTGTCAATCACACCCCTTATCAACATCAACTACAAAAGTAATAACTGTCTTTCTAAATCTAATAACATATACCATTCAGCGTTCACATTGCATTGTACACATGCGATTGCTAGTAATAAAGAGTTTGAAAGACTATGTGTGTGTGTGTGTATATATATATATATATATATATATATATATATTTTCAACATTCTCTCTTTCTAGAATTCGTAACCTAATAATAAAAAGTTTGATACCTAAATTCTAGAGAATTCCAAACTTTTTCTCCACGCTACTTACATTCTTCTTGGGATGAGAAAAGATTTATGATTAATAAAAATATATACACAACATATCTTGTGTTCACACAACTATTTGTAACTGTGGGTAGGTAAGATAATGCCGCGGTCTTATGTAAAGGGTAAGCTAAAAATATTGAGCAGATGTGGGAGAGAAAAAATAGGATATTTTAGCATTAATAGGGTTCCATGATTTTTTAGTTTTCTATACTGAGACAAAATAGGAATCTTTAGCATTAGCAAAATTATGGTCGCATGCATTTTAAATAAACAATTGGAAGGAGAAATAGAGAGGGACACTTAAACATAAATGCCAAGTGTCAAAAAAACTTCCTAAAATTTTTAAGCAGCAGATTTTTGTTTGTGCCCCAGTTGCTTTATAGGGATAGAAATCCTCTCCCTAAAATGTAACTGCTTAACAATTTTAGGAGTTTTGTTGGATTTTATAGAAGCAATTAATTCTTTTACATGAAACCACATTTACTAAATAAATAGAAGCATTAGTCCCCAGCATGAGACCACGCTCTACATTGCCTTCTATTTTAAGCTCAATATATTTTCCCTCTATCTTAGCTCTACATATTCCAACAATAGAGAAAAGATAAATTTGCAGGCTTTTATCAAGAACTACATTTCCTTCCATGTTAAGCTTCAAGATCTAATTTTAAGGAATAACAATAATTCGTTAGCTGAGGAATGTTGTTTTGAAATCTAGTTCAATTAACATTGTTTTTTCTGATGGAAATTTATTAAACTACAATTCAAAGTGATTTTTCATTAAATTCATAAGAACATAATAGCAATGTAGGCGATAAAACATATGGAATGGTACATTTTTTTTTTAGTATTTACCGATGTGTCAGCAAGTTATTTGAAGTATCAGACAACCAAACAATTTTTTTTTCCAAAGGCAAGTTTTATTTATATGTAATTTGTATGGAGAATCATTTTTCAGTTTTGAAATTTAAATATACTAGCAACAAAGCGCAACATGATTAGTATTTTTTGTTCGAAAAGATACATCCTTTTCATTGTAAATCCCCATCATACTTTGTATGTATATTGCAATCAAATTGAGACACTAAAAGAACATCCATTTTTTATTTTATTCCAAAAACAAAGCACAAAAGGGTAAATAAAACTTATATAAATTTCCCTTTTCAGCCATTAAAGGTTCTTCCAACAACCAGATAATATAATAAGAAAGCTTTTGAATTACCTCCTTTAATACCTCCAAAACAGACCACAAAATGTTAATAAAACTTATAGAATTGTCTTTTTTTCAGCCAATTGCGGTCTCCAAGCTTTATTTGTCTCCGTAGAGATCTTTGATATAGTTTAACAATATTGATCTTATGAGGATTTCCTTATCATCCAATATTGCTTCATAAATAGACATTTTAAACTGAAGGGGCACATCTAAAATTGTGAGGAACATGGATTTCACATGTCTCAATGTAGTCTTTAACAATATGATGATTCTACCCTCCTGCTGCGGACACCAAAACATCACAAAGACAATGCAAAAGAGCAATACTCTTCATTCCTTTGCAACATGTTGTGTCAGGCACAACAACCACCAATCGAGCTTCAAAAAAAAAATACGGGTTCATAATCCGCTTGAATTCAGAACTAAAAATATGTTTCAAAGCGAAATATAAAAATCACATCGACATAAATCCAAATTGCAAGTTAATCTAGGTGAAATATTCAACAAACCTTATAATGTGTGTTACAAATTATTATTGCTATAACAAAGCTTTTCCTATTCTTGTGTAGCTAAAATTTAATTTAATGTTTACATAACTAAATGTTTGAATACTCGAGTAGGTAAAACCTTGGTAATCGCATTGCGACTATGGTCTCGACCACATATTATTCACGTACTCCACAAGAAAACATAGATATTTAGTCAGTCCTTGACCATTTCAACCCATTCTTCCACTGCTTGTGCTATCAAAACACATAATATTGTAATTTTGGGAACCCAAAAACTTAACTCTTTCCCATTGTGGGTTACAACAGGTCACTTAGTCTAGTCCATCCAGTGGAAGACGTGGCAGAAAATGATTGTTTTTTGTCTGACCCACCTTGCACTGTCACTTACACAGGACACTCGTCTTCAAATATCGTAATACAAATAAGCGAACCTTAAAAAAAAATCTCCCCTTCCCGCACTGTAATTTTCCATGTAGCTAAAATTCTCCAATTGCATTTGTCCTAAGTAGGATGTTCTCCACTACTTCTATATACTTCTACTAATGATATTGAAACTGTAGAATGTTGGGTTCTTCTTTTCCCAATAGTTTTATGCATCCATGACTTCTGAGACCTCTACATCTTGCCTAGAAAGATATGAATTATTAAACTGTTCACATTGACCAGAAAAATATAATTGTACTTTTTGTACCTCCGTAGGAAGCTTCTTAACAAACTTTCTTCGTCTACTGCAATTTAATACCATATTTATCGGTAATTCAATCTTATATAACATGGCTGCATACTAGTCAATATTTCTCCATACAATGGAGGAAATATGGTCAACATAATCTCGTATCATCATCACGGATTACAATTTCTCCCTACCTTCCCGTCAACCACAGGCAGCTGTCAGCTGATATAACGATTGCTACATAATAATTTTTAGACCTGTCCAATGTTACAATCTCAAAGTGCAGATCAATGGAGTGCAGCATGTGTGGCGATGTGGGCTTCCAAAACAGTTTGTTCCAGTGCACAAAATGTCTATTGCGCTTTCAGCATCAGTAAGAAAACAATACATCTCCTCATTGCTCTTTTTTTCCATTTATTGATAGATAAGTTTCATCCAGTATATTCTAATGTAGAAAAATATACATGCTGGGATTGGTAGAATTCATGACATATGATCTCTTAAGCCATCAACTGATCGTATGATTATTTCTGTCAGATATTGCAGTAGAGCATATTTCGAGAATGTATCAGCTGAGGTGTGTGACTGGTGCTACAATATTCAGGAAGGGGTAGGCTCCGATATTAGTAATAAAAGAATTAAGAATTATGTTGGATTTAAAGAGTGCATGAACATGACTCATACAGACAAAGTGAAAAGAAAATTGAGAAAAAATTATGTTGACATTAATAGACAGTTACCCAAACAGGTGAAGAAGCGGAAGGATTCTGACCTAATTTGCAATGATAGAAGAGTTAGAAGGAGATATAGATTTCTTGATGAAATTAAGTGTTGACTGCAATGGCTTTCAATGCAGAGAAATTATTTTTCATGCAATCATGTCCAAACTAACTTTGTAGTTTTGTGTGTATAAGTTATTTGTGGGACTGCCTGTTTTGGCTAATGTATATAACAAACCTACTTTGGGCTTGCTTGTTTGGGGCTATTCAGCAATATTTCGACATGATTATATGCTTAAAACTTTATTATTTCATTTGGAATTATTGAAAATCACTGATTACCATCAAACCAGATGCAGTGATAGCATTCCATATTGTCATAGTCCATATTAGGGAAAGTGTTCCTTAATGCTTAACACATTATTTTTAAGGAGGAAAGATACCCAAATTCACAGTATGAGTAGTAAATTTATATGGCATGAAATGCAACGAGTAGGTCTCGTTTCACTTTTTTAAGGTAGAGGATGATCCAGACCCGAGGAGGCATCATCTTCATGTTGGCTGTTTGTGTAGCACGCATTCAAAATGATAAGTTTGAGTCACTCACCTCACACCAGATTTATCCGAAAAACCATCTCCAAATATATATAGAAAAAACATCAAATTTAACTAAAAAAAATCATTCGCAATTATATTTGGAAAAACAACTGCTGTTCAATTTTTTCAATCTCCCATCAATTTTTAATTTTTTTTGTTTTAATCTTAGAGTCTTAAACGTGTTCCATATTTCACTTTTAAATGAAGCTCAACTAAATCAAACGTTCAATATATTTGAATAAATATAAGGGCAGGTAACACTCGTTCTGATGAAATGGATCTCAACCATTGTTTACGCGTCAGAGAATGGCCGGTGGGGATTTGCGCTGAATGAGTCAAAGTGTCATACCTCTGCAGATGTACCCATGTTTTCATGTTTTCCTGTGTTTAGTTCCGACATGCTTGAAGTTCACAACTTTTGGATTAATATGTCTGCTTTTTTCAGGATTTCCACCACTAGAATTTGCAAGAAATCAGCTGCGTTAACATGCTATATAGATAGTTCCTGCTCACCAATCACAGTGTACAGTTTCAACATTCACAAATTATGAAATTGTAGGAACATTGTATTTATTGAAATAATCGCAGGAGCTTGTTGTGAGTTACAGTAATCTCCGAACCATTCTTACAAAAGATAAAAATTGAGCATCTACAAGATTGAAAAATAAATTTCTAAAATGAGTTATTATTAAATGCATAATATTTCATTCATCATGCTTACACATTTTAAGAGTAAAATGAGTTTAAAAGCGCTAAAACTTACATTGATCAACCATGCTTTCACAAAAATATATTAAATCTATACACCAATTTAGAAGGATACTTTTAGTGAAACATCTTAGCTTTAATTATTAATAACTCACTTTATGCTGCAAATCATATTTAACATGTTTGGAAAGTTGGTTTGCCAGAAATACTTAATAGAAAATCCCTCATAGATCAATAAATTGATGTTAAATGTTGTCCATTCCTTCCATATAGATAAGTAGCTTATCATGACAATTAATTATATTGTATTTAAGGTATGAACATCTTGCTGAGCATTATTATTATTCACTTATTCCTCAGTGGATATTTGATTTGGCATAGAACAAAAGAATGAAAGAATTGCATTGCATGAGTAGCACGATGAAAGAATTATCCTTATGCAAATGATGTTCAAAGATGATGCGGCAGTTTTTCGATTTCACCCCGAGATCCAAAGGGGCACCGATGTTATTGCTCCCAATGTGTCCATCCCACCATAACTTAGCTTGTTTACCATGTAATTTGATGGGCAATTATTTACTATTCACCATAGTGAGACTTAGTTCTATGGAGGGATTTTGAATTGTGTGTGTAAGTTAGCATTAATAATCTGACTCAGCAGCTTTCTAATTCTATTTCATAGTTTCTATTTCATACTCATGAAAAAGATAGCAACTGCAAATCTGCAAGATTCTTTCTTTTTTTTCTAAATATTTCTAAATTTTGATTTTGATTTATATTAGATTTTTGATGAATTTCAAAATATATATAATATAATAAGTAATTTACTAACTAACTAACTAACTAACTATATATATATTATCGATTATTTTGTAATGTACATGTCAAATCTAAAATGACTAGAAACGCCTAAACGCCTTTCCAAGCCCGATTGATTGAAAGCGCAGGAGCTTGTTGTGAGTTACATAATCTCCGAACCATTCTCTCGGAGGAAGCAGTATCCATCTGAGTTATTATATGGCATTCATCGCTTCAAGAAGAGTAAAGAAATTTAAAAAAGAGACTTATTAAATCTATACACCAATTTAGAAAGTACTTGGAAACACTTAGCTTTAATTATTAATAACTCACTTTATGCTGCAAACCATATTTACGCTATAGAAAACTTAGCCAAGTATAGATCAATAAATGGCAAGATGTTGTATGGATGATCATGACAATATTACGAGTTGCTGATCTAGCATTATTATATTATAGATGAGTTGATTTGCAATCGAGAGTATTGCCCATGATTCATTTATGCTTCTTATTACTATTAAATATGACGTGTTTCAGTTACGGTGATGTTTGGTGTAAATTTAGCTCTGTGTTCAATTTCACGAGGGCTGGTAATTGTTGGTAACATTAGCAAGACAAATGAAATCTCATTCGAATTGGAACGACACTATAACAGTTGCCAGTTTAAAAGTTCAATAGTAAGAAGGGACTGATTTTGACACATATTTAATATTATAATACACATGCAAGTTAAGGTGTTCTAGAAAGTATACTACATTGTTATAGCACTATACACATAAGATACAAAAGAAAAAATGTTGAGGAATCATATCCAAAAGTTGAAAACATGAAATCTCAAATAACAAACCTTACTTGTAAGTCTAACAACACAGGAACTTGGGTTTCCTCTATCTTGCATGTCGTGGACAAGCAGGCGGCATATAACAATTGGATTCGTGTAAATGTGGGTGACTAAAACAACTTCTCATATCAAAGAAACAAGAAAACATGATTTATTATAGTAATACCTACAATATTAAGTGTTTCCTACCTTAGCAATCCAACTCAAAGCATCTTGACGAATAGATGGGTCTACTAGAGTTTGAGTCCGGGATTTGTGCAGGAAACCCTCCTGAGGCATATGATCACACTGTCTCTCAACAGGTGCTTATATGGATTCTCCATCCTCCATGGGAAAGATAGACAAAGATACAATAGTCTTCGGCGCACAGAAGATTAGACACAGTCAAAACTGAGAACCATGAAACCCGACTTGCAAAATTCCACAACCTCCATCAACTACTCATGATACCCCACATTCCATTGTCATTTAAATATTCAACAAACTTGTTATTTAAGGAGTCAATTTGTGTTGGTATTAACTCACTCCTCCATAAATCTGAAATAAAAAAATAAATCGTTGGACCAATTTCCTGGAATTCAATGTACTGGTTACAAATATGACATGCGAATATCTTATCAAGGTTTGTTTTGTTCCAAATGTCAAATCTTATGTAAAGACTGTCTATCTAATAAATTAGATTGTTATTACGCTGAAGGCATTTCTCCAAGTTAGATAGAGTGAGTGAATTTTGATAACATGACAGTCACGGATATAATCTCAACCATTCCCAATTTAAGTTTTATCAACATGCTTTGACTAATCTCCACCATCCCTGTGTGCATTATAGATTTGTTGGCCCTACTGACGCTCTTAGAAGAGGACGTGAAAATATCAGAAATGGCACTACACTATATTCACGTGGAGGTCTTATAGTCCATGTGACAACATATCTCTCAGGAATTTTTTCAAATAGTTCACACACTTCCACATATCTCAAGTAGTCACTAGCAACTACATTTGCCAAAATTCTGCTTTGCAATAATGCTTTGGTGTGTGTCCACAACGTGTTTCCAAGCTCCTTTATTGGTACATGCTAGAAACTTGCTAGGAAAGGTGAAATGATCACATTACACATATATTTGGTGCACTTGGATGGGGATGAACAACAGTTTGACGTTAATGTTGAAATTATTATCCAGTTGAGGGTGAATGCATGCAACATTCGAGGTACTAGTGAAATACGAATTCATTAATCCTTGGGAGGTTAGAAGATTTGACAACTCAAGGAATGGGATGATGTAGCCTTATTAGATGAAGGGAATAATGTCCACCACATGAGGTTTATCCTTATCTATCCTCTTAACCTCTTCATCATTGTTATTTGGTGCCATCTTTGATTGACCAGTTCCCAAGATTTCTAACACCAAAGTGTTGATGTTGTAAGTAAAATAACAAGATTCAATCACATTAATAAAGACAATTTTGTTTGATCAAACCCCACCATGCTTATAATATTTACGAAGGTTCAAGAAAAATGCTACGCCAAATACTATTATGTTGACATTGTTGAGCCCTACAATGGCGACCTTATCCATTGAAACATTGTTCATATGGCATGAGGAATATAAATAGAAATTTTCTATAGATTAACATTCCACAAATTTCTTATGTGGCATCCCACCCTATGAAAATGTCCTTTTCGTGACCCGAATTCATTGAAATTGAGTGAAACATTTTTCAGATTCGTGAGAAACATACAATGTTACTTTCTATAGACTCTATTGTCATTACGTTTTTACATGCCTTTCCCAACATGTTATGTTTTATAACCTATATTTTAGGCATGTGAATTTGTATGTATGGATAGATGTATTTGCGGGGAAGGCATTTCTAAACTATACTTGAGGTTGAGGTTTTTGACTCTAACATATGTCATCACAATAAAGGGCAGGGATACATTCAATACTGACAGATGGTCCATATCTATAGACTGAGATAAGCCATAATCATAAGGGTATATTTTGCTGGTCGTTTAGATGTTTTGTAATTTTAATTGTAAAATACTTGTACACATTTAAAATAATCATCACATATGACTTATATATTTAAAATACAATAGTCATTTTTAATATAAATTTATTTATAAATTGTATTTATGTATATAAATATATATTAAAAATAATTTTAATAAATATAAAATAGTTGATATTAATAACATAATTTTATATTTTTGAAAGACAATATTGAAAAATTACCAACATGCACAAACTTATTTGAGTGGCATAGGTGGACATCAAATTTTACCCCTACGACACACAAGCATTATCATCCAGTCAACCCGGTCTGGTCGACTTGAATGATGTTGTGTGTCTGGTGTCTATAATAGATACTCGTGGATGTATGAAAAATATACATAGATATATATGTCATTGAGGCGTCATGGATACATTTTGTCACGTGAAAAAGTGGTGTGAAAATGTGATCGACTTTTGGATTTAATGAGGGGCCAATTTTTTTAAAATTTTAATAATGTTAGAGCCTTGATTTATGACACCGAAACCCTATTCTAAATTATAATAAGGTGGTTGAGGGTAGTGATTTTGACACACTGTAGAGAGGGCCTTGGATTATTTGGACATTTACGTCTTTACAAAAGTGTAAATGTTAGATAAAATATTCATTCTACTGATATGTCCATCCACTAGAGGGGACCGATGTTCACTAGTTTTCCTTGCATCACATACTTTTATACAATTACTCGACCTCAATACAATCCTCAACCAATATCCATGCATTCCACACATTCCAATTATTGAGATTTGTTGGCTTATCGATAGATTATAAACTTCAAATTAATCAAATGAATTATAATCTTCAAAACAATCGACCAAATGATATTATTCGATTTGAAACGCTCCCTTTTTATTACCAATTTAATCATTATTCAATTGACAACCTTGACGGTGTAAAATAATAAATTCAAAAAAATACAAAGTATGTTTGGTAGATAATTTCTCTCTTCTGTCCATCTTTTGGGTGTGCTCAAGTTTCAATGAGTGTTCTTGCATTGTCTTCCTCTTTGTAATTACTGCAACTTAAAATTTAAAAGGATCCTAAAAATTTCTACGAGAAGCTTTATTTACAAAAATAGTTCGCTTCAAGAGTCCTTTTACACCACTCCTTACATTATGATATATCTTGGGAAACAGTTGCCTCAGAATATTACATAACATGAATTTTCTCCTTTTTGAATTATAGTTGTTATTGTCAAGTGACTATTCGAGGGTATATTGTCCATTTTTCCACATAGCCAATTTCCTCTCCCTTGGTATTCTCCAAAACCCTTCATCTTCGTCTCTCTTCCTCTCCCATTGTTTCCCTCCCTCCAATTTGACTTCCTCAATAGATTACCTTCGGCATTTCTATCCTACATTTCACGTACGTTTGCTAGTTTTTAATGATATTAAATTTTTATTTACCTTATATGTCTTATTTTCAATGGGCATTAGATATATTTATATTATTAATTTTTATACAATTTTTTTTTATTTAATTTTTGTTTTTGTTTTTGTTGAGGTTACCTAGGGAGAGGGCCCTAGCCCTTTGTGGAATCACCAGCCCACACCGGTCGTGGAACCATCTAAGGATGGGAGTTTAAGCTCTCGGCTAGCTCACATATTAAACCACATTATCATGGTGCCCCATCACTGGGATATCTAAACCATCAGTAGTAGGCCACCTTAACACAAAGCCGAGATTTGAACCTTGAACCTCCCAATTATTAGGATACCCAAGAACCATTACACCACTATCCGTTGGATAAAAGTTGTTTGGGATAACTCTCGTGTTGCAATTTCAGACATGCCTTGTCACATTGAACACATGATTATGCCTGACCCCGACCCCCGTCACATTGAAAATCGAGCCGTCTTGGTACCACGTCGAGAGACCACCTCTGCCACTGAAGTAGCTGACCCACCCAAAACTACTTAGCCAAGTAACGACGAGCTATAGAGGTGGCCAACCTATGGAATGGACCCCGAGACCTCCCACATAAAGCCCACATTCCCCACCGCAAGGGTTAACCAGATGGTCATTTATTTAAATTATTATTATAACTGATAATTTTGTATGGTTTTGTTTTAGTAATCACAATAAAATTTGATTTATTAGGTATATAAGTATTGCAAGCATTTATTTGTGAGGGAGGTATATGTATTGTAATCTATCAAAAGATTTTCCCCTTTAACTTTGTATTTTTCTTCTGGGGGAGATATATATATATAAATATGTCATTACATTCCATTTTTAGTAGACAACTTCGAGAGTCTACAACATGAACAATTCTATCTCTATTTTTGTTAGAGAAAATCCTAGTTTTGATTAGCACAAACTTGTAAGTATGTAGAAGCATAGTTCCAAGTCCAATCTTCAAGTTTTAACTTCTTTGTAGAGTTTCAATGTGTAAAAGATTAATATCATATGTGATCTATATTTTAAATAAATAAAGGAAATAAAAAATCAAATTTAAAAAATTACAAACAAAAACTAAATGATGATTTCATTTTATCACTCAGGTATTAGGATGTTTCTACTTTATTATGATAAAAATATTAAATTATATTTTTCATATTTCATGAATACAAATATTTAATTTATTACTTTTTAACATAATTAAATGTCAAATATGGTTAAATGTATAAGTATACATATTCATATTCATATACATAATGGTTATATTTTTAACATACAAGTTATTTTGATGTTTAAATTATATTTTCGCTTGTAATTCATGATAGTCATATTTTAAAATTGGTTTTGAATATGAGATTTTAATCTCATTCCTCCGCTGATTCATTTTTTAAATACATATAGAGGCTATAAATTTTCTCAACCAATAAGAATTGTAAAATGTAACGCCCACGAAAAAGACATTCTAGGAACACGTTAAAATCCTAAACACTTAACCCAAAAGTTGCGGAATTTTTTTTTTTAAAACTAAAAGGTTACAAGGGTGCAAGCCCTTGGTGTGCATTAAATTTAACCTCACCAATAATCTTTAATTTACAAGGGATGAACCAAGTCTAAGTTAAATGATTAAATATTTTTAATTTATCTCTAAGGTCAATGTATTACCATTCAACTAGGAAGGTGCCATAATTTAATTTACTTGGTTTAATATTTTATTCCTCCACAGTTAACATTCACACCCTAAAACTTTACCTTATATTTAGTTATTATAATTCCATTATTTAAATAACTTAAATGTCCATTTCATTACTTTTCTAAAACATGCTAGGACTAGATTAGTGACTTTGCACATCAAGGTATTTAAATGGCCCCATTCACCCATCTACACATACCTTTAATTTTTATTTAAAACATCTATAAAATATATTCCCACCAAACAAATGTAGGGTTGATCCTCAACCCTTAGATCAATTCAATTGTGGCCACTAGATCCTAGGGTTCTAAGATAACCCTAAATATCCTTATGAATTTTTATTTAATCTCTTTCTTTACCCAAGTCTCCTCATTTGGTCACTTTTCCTTTGTTTAATTTGCAGGTTGGAGAGAAGGAAGCCATGGGAGCAAGGAAGGAAGAACTATGGAGGAGTCTACAAAGAATCAAGCTTAGATTAGTTTAGATTGTAGGTTTATTATTGTAATGCCTTTCATTCAAGGATTGAAGGGATTTCCTTTAAAAATCTGGTTTTATTACAAACTATTTGTATTTGGAGTTCTCCATTTGGGGCAAACCCCACCTCTTTTAATATATATAAGTTTTTTTGCACTTCTAGTTTCCCATTTGAAGATTTATGTGCTTTAAACAATGAGATTTAGCCATTATTTATTTGCTGGAGGTTTCATTGTAATTTTTTTAGCTTATAATTTTGTTTTGACCAAGTTAAATTTTTAACAGGTGCAGATTTATGTTTTCCGCAGAAAGTGACAGAAACACCGCCCAGAGCAGGTCGGCGGTCTTGGGACCACTGCCCTACCTGGGTGACGATTCACAAACCGCCACCTTGCTGAAGCTACAGTTCTAAGACCGTCTCCTTGCTTGAGTGGAAGTTACAGACTACCGCTTTGCACAGGGCGACAGTCATGTTCGTTAGAAACATAACCTTAAAATATGAGATTTCCAAAAAAAAAAGTTACTAAAGTGTTCTCAAATTCATTCTGAAATTGATTTTATGCACCTAAAGTTTCCAGTTGTAGGATTTAGTTCCATTTATTCATTTCTTAGTTAAAATGACTCACCTTAAAGCATTTTCTATTTTAATAGTAAAGACAAAAACTACAAGATTATTCTCATTTTGTACAACAAATTTTCTTACTAGTCCAAAAGTAAAAAGGATCTAAATCTACTTCTAATATTGTTATTTTTCCTTACTACAAAATGCAACATTTCAATATAACAATATAATTCAAATTTGTTGCCTCTTTCCATTTCCACTACAACCATTCATTCAAATAACTATAACAACTTTATTCTTACATTCAAGTTTGCTCTGCATATATTATTTACATCTTACAATTTCATTATTTCTTCTTTCTCTTTTTCAATAATACAATTACAATAATGAAAGTGAACTTTCTTTTCCCCTTGAGCATAACTCATTTATTTTAAAACAAAGAACTTCTTTTCTCACAATACAAACTAAAACTAAGCTTTTACACAAGATTTCCATTTTGATTCCTTTCTTTACATGATACAATTTTAAAGAGAAAGGAAATTTTACAACTCTTCCATGAACTTCTTCTAATAATATTACAACTTACAATGCAACATTTCCCTTAAACAAAATACAATATTACAAATGTTCCACCTTGAGTGGGAATAACAAGAAGGTCTAATCACAAGGAAGGATTTCTTGAGGACACCAACAATGCTCCATGTTTCACATCACCAACAAGAGAGTTCTACCATGCTTCAATTGATCACAACAAGAAGGGCAGAGAGACAACACTCTCCACCCAACCAAGAATTCTAATGAGGAGAAGAAGCCATCCTCCTCATTGGCCCTCGAGCCCCAACCACATTGCAATGAAAAATGGATCCAACTCATGGCAACAAAACAAGCTTCCACATCACAATACAAGATTTTTACAACCATACCAAAAACACAACCAATACAACTACAATCACAAGAAGGAAAGCAAAAAATACACAAGGCTTCAAAATGCAATAGCCAAAGGAGCAAGATCTATGGGGAGGTCACTTATGCCTCCCAATGGGAAATAAGTTCCCACCTTAATAACCTCCAATAAAAATCTCAAAAACCTTACACACTCTTATGCCTCCCACATTTTCTTATGCCCTCCTACAATTTCTTATGGCTCCCTCAAAAAAATAATCAAGTAAGAAATGCAAGCAATTTCTTGTCCAACGTGGGGCACCCAACCCAACTCCCTCCAAAACATGAAGTAAACTCTTATGCCTCCCCATATGAAGATCCCCATAGTCCCCTCCTACACCACACTTAGGAAATCTACCCAAGCACCCAACAAGCATACAAAAACACTCAAAAACACACACATATGCATACAAAATAAAAGAAAGCATTTAACAAGAGTTTAGCTCCTATCTTTCCATGGTAGAGCTTTATCCAAGAGCCACACACCAAGCTTATTTAAGCCCAAAAAATCACCAAGAAGCTCCAACAAATCCACAAACACTCCAAAATCCTCTAACTCCGAAAATTACAAGAGCACAAAATAATGAAGTAACCCCCAAACAAGCAAAATAACTTGAATAAATAGAAATAGGGGGAGAGGAGGGTGAGGTGGCTCTATGTAGTATGCCACATCACTCATCCTCAACTCCACCTCACAAGTTGAATCCCAACCCCAATGCACCATAAATTGGTGGGTGAGAGGAATGACAATATACTTACACACACAATCCAAGCCCACACCCCCTAAGGAAAAAATTTAATTACATGAAAGAAAGTGCATTAAAATTTTACCTTTTCGTCTTCCCAAAACACCTAATGGGGTCTATTTTTGACCCCCAACCCATAGGTAGGGTTGGAATATAAATTTAAGAGGTGTGAGACAAGTTTGACTTGTCCCACAAGCCTCCAAAATTGGCACCTAAGGCCAAATTCGAATTTCCATGAAGGGGTAGAGTGTACACCACTCAAGATCACAAGCATTCAACCTACAACACATAATCTAAGAGCCATCTAATCCAATAAATGCATTCCTTTTTGACCCATTCAAAATTAATTTAGCAAAAGGTTAAATTACTAATCTAGACACAAATCAAGTAATTAATTAAAGGAGAACACATCACTAAAAATCACATACTAAAATCAAATAAATGAAACTAATAAAAGAGATAACACACAACCCCTTGGTCACAATTGGAGGTGATTTCCCCCCATGGGAACCTCCTAACAATAATTCAAACACACACATACATAGCAAAATACATGGTTCCATGTTGACCCTTGTTGAATTAATCTAGTATTCCATTTTGGTTGGTATCAAATCCCCCATTGTTTGTTGTGACATGTTTACCTATAAAACACATAACACCTCCTTCGGCCTCTTGGCCACATCAAAAACATCTAGGATAAAATATACAATATAAATCCATAAATATCTATATATGAATCAAAACAACATCTAGGCAAGTAAAGATATCATTTACAATTTCCAACAACATCTTGATTCCACATTTCATCAATATCAACAAGATATAAGATTAGTTCATTTGTCTAGGTCTACTCAATATGAAGAAATATCACATGTCAGATATATATATATATATATATATATATATATATATATATATATATATATCAACATCAATATAAAATGTCTCTAATCAATATAAAATGTCTCTAATAATCCACACGCATCATATATAAATCAAAATCAACTATAGTCCAGTATATCTAACATCATGCTAAATCAAAAGGCTACAATAATATCCATAAGCATAGTCGACAGTATCGAAATCAATAGTAAAAAGTGTTGAAGGGAAGTGGGCACTACATAAAATAAAACTTTTAGAAAGGAATTCATTTAGAAAAAAGTTACTATTTATTTGGAAGGAGTAAAAGGAACTTAATTTCCATTACTTCTATTCATAAATAAATTATATATATATATATATATATATATATATATATATATATACGTGTGCGTGTGTGTGTGTGTGTGTTTTCCTAATAAAAAATATATGAATATTTCATTCATTTCACTCTACTAATATAAGGAAGTGAACTCATTAACCTTTTTAATTACAAGCAAAAGAGTAAAATTTTCTCATAATAACTTTATTTACAAGGATTTATGAAGTAAGGACTATTCAAAAAAAAAATTCTCTTCTCCTCCCAAATATTTATTTGGGCTTATTTATTTAATTGATGTTCTTCTTCCGTGTGGACCTAATGATGATTCTAATAAGGGGGAATGGATGGTGGTCCAAAACAAGTTCAAATGAACATCTTCTAAGCAGATTTCAGTTCCAACACATATGACTCTTAGATCTCATTCATTGGTCTAAGTTTGTTTCGATACAATTTTCTATCTTTTTCTTGAGTCAAGACTGTTTGGGTCTTTGTTTTTTGTTTTTCAGTTCTCTGTGAGCTTCATTGTAATATCTATGATGTATCAGTCCTTGGAGCCTTTCCAACAATTATCAATAAAGAAAATGCTTTTTTTTCAAAAATATATAGGAAATTAAAGTTTCCAATGAAATGAAATCTAAATCATTTTAAACATGGATCCTGTAGACACAAAATCACACACTTAATACTATTTACTATACCACCAAGTATGTTGTTTTGTATGTGGATCTTGCATAAGAAAATTATTTGTTGAGGACCCATACCATAGTCCATTTACTACACTTGTCACTCACATACTCAGTTCTAGTTAGGTTACAGGGATCCCTGTCTGTTAGTCTTCACTCATTTGTCGTCACTTGTCTCTAGACATTAGTGCCTAGGAGTAGACATTAGTGCTTGATGCTCCTCTCCATCATGGGTGCCCATGTCCTCTTTATGTTTGATCTTATTTTTTACATTTCAGGTCGGTATTTTTGGTTTTCCCTCTAATATCCCGAGATACTAGTCAGTATGTTGGGTCATTAGTGTTGAAATTCAAACAAGAGATCCCTATATAAACACAACATACATATCATTATATGGGAGTAAAATTATTATTAAGGGCTAGCTATCTACATAGAGCAAGGGAATGCATTTGGGCACTGCATTGCTCTGCATACACACTACATAGCAAGGGGAGTTCATTCTATTTCATCCACACATCTATATTTTATTTAGTTATCACCCATTATCTTAGCATCATTGGCGTGAAGACGACCTAGGAGCACTATTGCACACACAAACACATAGAACTACATTTGTTTTGAGATGTAGTGTAGCACTCTGTCGTAAGTTCACCATTGTGAAAACTTAGGAGATTCTGACCCCTCATTTTGTATCTTTTCTTTTTAGGATTTGGTGTCTATTTGAGGGTTTTGAATGTCATTATTTCATTGTAGGTTTACAAATACTCCGTCAATTATTGTGTGGTCTTATTAGCGACAAAAGGAAAAAAAAGTAAATAGCCCTAGCGAAAGTGTCTGAACCAGGTCCTGAAATTTTCTACAAACCCAGATGCCGAGAAATAGGCCTAGGGCGCCCACAGGCATCGTTGTCCCTCTCCAGACACCCTAATCCAACCATTTCCACCTCTGTTGCATTTTTCTATGGTTTGTTGTGACGGTCTGTGCTCTTGTTTCATCAAATTGTCCATTCCGGACTCAATGCGAGATAAGCAAAATTAAGATAAGTACCTTACCCATCTCATTTCCTTTCAAAGTTAGTACTTAATAAATTGCTTGGCATTTATATTTCATTGTATATTATTTACAACATATATTTGCATTCAGATTTAAATAAAATATTGAGATTTTATAAAATCATTTATGTGAACTCGTAACTTAGGAACTATTTTCCCTATGATCCACTAAAACCCTAATGGTTAAGGATAACGCTTATCCTCCTAGACTAGTCATGCCTCATGTGAGTATTAATCCTATCTATGACTAGGCAACTATTATCCAATTTTTCCCCTTAGGCGAAATCAGACAACCATGACCTTGCATAGAGAAAATAGGAGGATCGATTCGGCCATGCGAGATCACACTTTGGGCTTGAGCCAAGTAAGTTGAAGTGGGCTTAGCACATTGCAAAGGAGCTCGGTAGTTTGAGCTAGTTCGGTGAATGAAGGAGCTCTGAAGTTCAAAATTTGGACTTCGGAGGTGAGGTGAAATTTGGGAACTCAGCAGAAAGAAGCATTAAAAGGGGAGACACAAAATTCTGAAACCCGAACTCCAAATTTCAGAGTTCAAGATTTTAGAGATTCAGAGGTTTCAGGAACCCAGAAGGTGAACAGTGCCACGATCCCAAAAACACAAAGGTCTGAAACCCGAAGTCTGAATTTTAGACTTCGATGTTTTGTCATTTCAGAAAATTTTGGCTCTGAGTCGGATGAATAGTACTCGAAACCCAAACTCTTGAAACCCCGAAACCTGAACCCCGAAAACCCCAAAAACAAAATGGTCCGAAACTTGAACTCCAAATTTCAGACTTTGGGGTTTCAGCATTTTGAAACATTTTGGCTCAAGCAATGAAAAATTGCCACATAATATGATCTCGAGTCACATAACTCAAACATTTTTGGGGTTTCATCAAGCATTTGAAACATTTTGGCTCAAGCAATGAACAGTGCCACATAATATGATCTCGGAGTCCAAACTCGGAAGTCCTAAATTCATACTTTGGAGGTTCGGCATTTCGGAACTCTCGATCCAGCTCGCCAGTTCCACATTGACAAACAACCTCCGAAGTATAAAAACCTGAAGCTCTGAATCCCAAAATTTTGAAAATTTAGATTTCAGAGGGTACGATGAAGGGTCAAAGCTCCGAAAAGGCAGATCAACTACTCGCATTTATATTAGTATGGTACCCTCATCTTTAGATGGCCATAACTTTTGACTGGGAGCTCATTCTTTTGAGGAAGTTCGATCATTCTCATTAGGGACCTTCAGTAACTTCCTCTTGTCAAAGACAAGCCCATGTATGTAGAATTTAGTGTTAATCTACCTTGAGCAAAGGATTCAATAGATCCATCACTCTGTAAACTATCGTATGTCAAGAGGACTCAAACCCATCACACCTTTCTTTCCGCATGTTTCTCCTAAATAGAAAAAATGCATAACCACATTTCGATAAATATGAAACACTCTTGGGTTGTACTGGCTCATTTCTATCTGCCAAAGAGAAAAAATAATTCCTTTTTTCACCCTACTTGTTTGCAAAAAAAAGACATGTTGACAAACGACTATTCAGTCTCCCATTCACCATTTCAACCCCATTTCGAAAAAAAAAATTAACATGAACCCATTAGAATCTGTTTGCTTGAAAAAAAGACATGTTGACAAACGACTAGTCAGTCTCCCATTCACCATTTCAACCCATTCTGCCACTACTAACTGTTTTTTGTGTTGTTTCATTTCCGTCTCTCGTGACAATGATGTTTATGTCGAATTGATCCTAGGAACGTCAGTATGGTTATAATCTATTTATCATTCTTTGAACCTTCCCTACGTTGAAATTTCAATACCGTGATTCACTATCTATCTAACCAATCGAGCTTGAAAAAAAAAATATGGGTTCATAATCCACTTGAATTCAGAACTAAAAATATGTTTCAAAGCGAAATATAAAAATCACATCGACATAAATCCAAATTGCATGTTAAACTAGGTGAAATATTCAACAAACCTTACAATGTGTGTCACAAATTATTATTGCTATAACAAAGCTTTTCCTATTCTTGTGTAGCTAAAATTCAATTTAATGTTCAGAGAACTAAATGTTTGAATACTCGAGTAGGTAAAACCTTGGTAATCGCATTGTGACTATGCTGTCAACCACATATTATTCAGGTACTCCACAAGAAAACATAGATATTTAGTCAGTCCTTGACCATTTCAACCCATTCTTCCACTGCTTGTGCTATAAAAACACATAATATTGTAATTTTGGGAACCCAAAAACTTAACTCTTTCCCATTGTGGGTGACAGCAGGTTGCTTAGTCTAGCCCATCCAGTGGAAGATGTGGTAGAAAATGATTGTTTTTTGTCTGACCCACCTTGCAATGTCACTTACACAGGACACTCGTCTTCATCATATCGTAATACAAATCAGCTAACCTTAAAAAAAAATCTTACACAGGACACTCGTCTTCGTCATATCGTCAAATGCAAATTACAAGTGTGTCAAACACGGTTTCTTGAATAGAAAGATATGAATTATTAAACTGTTCACATTGACCAGAAAAATATAATTGTACTTTTTGTACCTCCGTAGGAAGCTTCTTAACAAACTTTCTTCGTCTACTGCAATTTAATACCATATTTATCGGTAATTCAATCTTATATAACATGGCTGCATACTAGTCAATATTTCTCCATACAATGGAGGAAATATGGTCAACATAATCTCGTATCATCATCACGGATTACAATTTCTCCCTACCTTCCCGTCAACCACAGGCAGCTGTCAGCTGATATAACGATTGCTACATAATAATTTTTAGACCTGTCCAATGTTACAATCTCAAAGTGCAGATCAATGGAGTGCAGCATGTGTGGCGATGTGGGCTTCCAAAACAGTTTGTTCCAGTGCACAAAATGTCTATTGCGCTTTCAGCATCAGTAAGCAAACAATTCATCTCCTCATTGCTCTTTTTTTCCATTTATTGATAGATAAGTTTCATCCCGTATAATCTAATGTAGAAAAATATACATGCTGGGATTGGTAGAATTCATGACATATAATCTCTTAATCCATCAACTGATCGTATGATTATTTCTGTCAGATATTGCAGTAGAGCATATTTCGAGAATGTATCAGCTGAGGTGTGTGACTGGTGCTACAATATTCAGGAAGGGGTAGGCTCCGATACTAGTAATAAAAGAATTAAGAATTATGTTGGATTTAAAGAGTGCATGAACATGACTCATACAGACAAAGTGAAAAGAAAATTGAGAAAAAATTATGTTGACATTAATAGACAGTTACCCAAACAGGCGAAGAAGCAGAAGGATTCTGACCTAATTTGTAATGATAGAAGAGTTAGAAGGAGATATAGATTTCTTGATGAAATTAAGTGATGACTGCAATGGCTTTCAATGCAGAGAAATTATTTTTCATGCAATCATGTCCAAACTAACTTTGTAGTTTTGTGTGTATAAGTTATTTGTGGGACTGCCTGTTTTGGCTAATGTATATAACAAACCTACTTTGTGCTTGCTTGTTTGGGGCTATTCAGCAATATTTCGACATGATTATATGCTTAGAACTTTATTATTTCATTTGGAATTATTGAAAATCACTGATTACCATCAAACCAGATGCAGTGATAGCATTCCATATTGTCATAGTCCATATTAGGGAAAGTGTTCCTTAATGCTTAACACATTATTTTTAAGGAGGAAAGATACCCAAATTCACAGTATGAGTATTAAATTTAGATGGCATGAAATGCAACGAGTACGTCTCGTTTCACATTTTTAAGGTAGAGGATGATCCAGACCCGAGGAGGCATCATCTTCATGTTGGCTGTTTGTGTAGCACGCATTCAAAATGATAAGTTTGAGTCACTCAGCTCACAGCAGATTTAACCGAAAAACCATTCCCAAATATATATAGAAAAAACATCAAATTTAACCAAAAAAATCATTCGCAATTATATTTGGAAAAACAACCGCTGTTCAATTTTTTCAATCTCCCATCAATTTTTATTTTTATTTGTTTTAATCTTAGAGTCTTAAACGTGTTCCATATTTCACTTTTAAATGAAGCTCAACTAAATCAAAGGTTCAATATATTTGAATAAATATAAGGGCAGGTAACACTCATTCTGATGAAATGGATCTCAACCATTGTTTACGCGTCAGAGAATGGCCGGTGGGGATTTGCGCTGAATGAGTCAAAGTGTCATACCTCTGCAGATGTACCCATGTTTTCATGTTTTCCTGTGTTTAGTTCCGACATGCTTGAAGTTCACAACTTTTGGATTAATATGTCTGCTTTTTTCAGGATTTCCACCACTAGAATTTGCAAGAAATCAGCTGCGTTAACATGCTATATAAATATAGTTCCTGCTCACCAATCACAGTGTACAGTTTCAACATTCACAAATTATGAAATTGTAGGAACATTGTATTGAAAGCGCAGGGAGGTTGTTGTGAGTTACAGTAATCTCCGAACCATTCTCTCAGAGGAAGCAGTATCCCCAAGCGTATGGACCATCTGAGTTATCATATGGCATTCATCGCTTGAAGAAGAGTAAAGAAATTTAAAAAAGAGACGCATTAAATCTATACACCAATTTAAAAAGTACTTGGAAACACTTAGCTTTAATTATTACTAACTCACTTTATGCTGCAAACCATATTTACGCTATAGAAAACTTAGCCAAGTATAGATCAATAAATGGCAAGATGGTTGTATGGATGATCATGACAATATTACGAGCTGCCAACTTAGCATAATTATATTATAGATGAGTTGATTTGTAATCGAGAGTATTGCCCATGATTCATTTATGCTTCTTATTACTATTAAATATGATGTGTTTCAGTTACGGTGACGTTTGGTGTAAATTTAGCTCTGTGTTCAATTTCACGAGGGCTGGTAATTGTTGGTGACATTAGCAAGACAAATGACATCTCATTCGAATTGGAATGACACTATAACGGTTCCAGTTTAAAAGTTCAACAATAAGAAGGGACCAACTTTGACCCGTATTTAATATTATAATACACAGGCAAGTTAAGGTGTTCCAGAAAATATACTACATTGTTATAGCACTGTACAGATAAGATACAAAATAAAAAATGTTGAGGAATCATACCCAGAAGTTGAAAACATGAAATCTCTAATAACAAACCTTACCTGTAAGTCTAACAACACGGGAACATGGGTTTTCTTGCATGTCGTGGACAAGCACTAGGCGACATACAACAATTGGATTCATGTATATGTGGGTTACCAAAACAACTTCTCATATCAAAGAAACAATAAAACATGATTTAATATAGTAATACCTACAATATTAAGTGTTTCCTACCTTAGCAATCCAACTCAAAGCATCCTAACGAATAGATGGGTCTAGAGTTTGAGTCAGGGATTTGCGTAGGAAACCCTTCTGAGGCATATGATCACACTGTCTCTCAATAGGCGCTTATATGGATTCGTCATTGTAACGCCAACTAAAATCTCCCACTTGACACCCGTGAACAACCTAGGTTTAGTTTAAAAAATTATGGAATAATTTTTTTACTTAAAGTGTTAGTGACCAAAGTCTCAAGGACAATTAAATTCAACTGATAAATTTTCCCATTATAATAATTACTAATTCCACATTATAAAGCAACAAGTGTAATAAGTCCACACCTAGCTCAAATCTCCTTAGGGATTAATTTAATCACTGATTACATTGACATTTTAGCTAAAAATTCCATGATTAAAATTTTAGGGTTAAGGGACGAAAACAATTAAATACCCAAGGTATTTAATCCCACAAGATCTAAGACAAGAGCAAGGTTTAATTACAGTGGGGAAAAAGAATACATATTAAAATTATCAGATTAAATTCATACTTACCCACTCCCAGAACTCGGTTAAAGATTCAACCTGATTTTTCTTATATTTAACGCACTCAAAACTTCCCAAAGTTATTTTATATCCTTAACATATGTTGCCTTAAAATTACAATAACTTAGTTCTCCAAGGACAGAACAACACGCAAGGAGGTTGCTTCTTAAACAACATATAAGTCTTAATCCAAAAGGACCACAACTCACTCTCGTCGAGCTACGGGACGATAAGGGTATGACGACCCAAAACTCCCACAAGAAAAGCACATACATCTAAGAATAAGAAAGTACTAAGCAACTAGAACACATTGCTATCCACCAGGTGTTTCACAATCTTAGGTAAGGGACAAAAGTACAGGTTCAACTAAACATTGCACTCAATACACATAAATCTTACTTATTTTATAACTTAACTAATTAAGTCAAAAGTTGTGGTTTCGTTTGTCTAGCACATTCCTTTACGAGTTTTCTTAATTAAAATATTCCTTTTTATTCTGATATCACATGTTTGCGTTATAAGAAGCACCACTAAGGTGGCCATGATATCTCGCCATTCTATATAGGCAGACAAACAAAATATTTATTTTACTCCTAGGGGAGGTGGATGGACAAAGTTTTCCCTTTCTATCCTTCTGCATGGTTTTTATTTCTTCTATTAATCTACCAAGGTTAAAGCAAGAACCATTTTCTCTTTTCCTATGTTCCAATTTATTTGTTAAGTTTCAAAGTTAAAACCCTTCAATTATAGCTTTATGATGTTTGGGTGAGTCAACTTGTCAATTAAAAATTTAATGAGAAGGAACGGTAAACATATCACACTGTTACTTTTATGGGAGAGAGAAGTAAATCAACACATCACATTTTTTATTCTAAGGAAACAAGGGACATTCAACATAGAAAACACATTACTACTTTTTGTAAGAACTAGGAAACAATCAACCAACATGGATCAAAATGATATTTCAAGGGTTTGCCAAATAATTACAAGGATCATCAAATATTTCTAGTGGGTCTCTACAAGTCTCAAAATAAGTTACAAGGAAGTCCCATTAAGGGAACATAATTACTTTTACGGTTCTACTAGGGTTTAACAAAGTTTGTTGTTTTGGTGAATACATTTTACTTCACATGATAAGATAAGGAAATTTTTAAAATCTACACCCATATTACCACAGGTTACCACCAACTAAGCAATCTAAAATGACAAGGAAATATTTTAACTATGAGAACACCACATACTTATTAGAAAGCATCAAATGTAAGAAGACAATCAACTATCTCATTTAACAAGGCTTTATGACCAAGAGTTATAGTTTCACAAGAAGAATCACATTATAAAATACCACCGAGATTAAATTATCAAGGTCTAATTACACTATCATCACCAATGGTATGATCCAAAAGTCTCAAAGCATCCATAAGTGTCTCCACATAATCCAAAATTAATAGGTCGTAGAGTGTTATTCATAGTGACTTAAAAATAAGTTAAGGAGAGGGTCGACTTATTTATAGGTTAAGAGGGCAAACAAACACACTTAATTTAAACACAATACTCGAATGGGATTATTTCTAACCATAATTACCAAGATGCATACAATCCACAAGTCACTACTAAATATAATGAAGTGAGGAACTCTTGATAAAACTTAGCATGCCATCGAAGAGAAGCTACTACAAGACAAACACTTTTCCACTAACATCCACAGCCAGCCAAAATCAAACCGATCCCACCATAATTCATCAACTCACAATTAAACACCTTTACTCTGACGAGGTTCAAGCTCTTATCGATTGTAAGAGAATCACCACCACTGCTAACAGCCTACCAACTAGAACACACAACACAATGAACTCTCTTCCCAACAAGGTCGAGTAAAGAAAAGGTCACTCTAAGATCCTAGATACACTCAAGGTTCCGTGCATCTAAAACCAAGGCATAACTATAAGCACCTAAGAAGACATTCAAGACACCTAGGGTGTATCCCCATACGACAAAATGTCACAATACAAGAAGCATAGAACTAGCTCATCATCATGCAAGAAGGAACCACGTATGTTTAGCTAAGTAGCTAACAACATAATGAGCTCCGAGTCACCAATCAAAATAAAATCCAAGAAATGTCGACAATCAAGGAAAGTGGCTAAGCAGCCACATTGCAAAGTCTGAAAATTCTCGCAAAAATGTAAATAACTAGAAGAGCCTCAGAGCTTCTTAATCCAATCATAAAATAAGATGCTAGTCCTTGATAAAATAACACAAGATTACGAATGTAAAACACAAAAGTTAACACCACATTCACTTCACAGCCCTTCATGGCCATCAATAGGGGTACTCTTCCTCAAGGTCAGTTCCAAGGACACATACGCAGGATTGGGTCATAAACGACACCTAGACTTAATGTCCACTCACCCATACGGGTAATAAAATGAAAAACTGACAACCTAGACCAACTTTCCTAACTACTGAAGGAAGGAAACTCTAAACAACTTCTAATTAACCCTTCCTGCCCCCAGATCACAGCCACTATTGTCCAACCACAAGATTCACACCATACAGTTTATCATTCCAACAAATCCAATAAGGAAGGGTCTCAAAATGGCTCAACACATCATACAATTAAATCAAGATTTAGGACTTGTATGAAAGCACATTTTCAAAGGGGAATCAAGTTTCCACTACACTAGAAGTTCACAATAATCAATTTAATTTGACATTCTTAGTTACCCAGGTTTAGACAAAACGCCACTAAGCAAGCACAACAATTTAGACAACTTATTATTTTATTATTATTTTAATTTTGGTATTTCAATTGAATGAAGTAATGTAATATTTCTTCATACGCATTTCTTTTGCAATTTTCAAACCAGGTTGTTTTCTTAGATTCAAAAGTGTGCTAGATTTACCGTTCATGTCTCAAGTTTTCTAGTGTGCCCAAGGGTCCAAGATTTGAACCCATGGCTCTACTATCAAGTGTAACGACAGCTAAAATCTCCCACTTGAGACCCGTGAACAACCTAGGTTTAGTTTAGAAAATTATAGAATTTTTTTTTTTACTTAAAGTGTTAACGACCAAAGTCTCAAGGATAATTAAATTCAACTGATAACTTTTCCCATTATAATAATTACTAATTCCACATTATAAAGCAACACGTGTAATAAGTCCACACCTAGCTCAAATCTCCTTAGGGATTAATTTAATCACTGATTACATTGACATTTTGGCTAAAAATTCCTAATTAAAATTTTAGGGTTAAGGGACCAAAACAATTAAATAACCAAGGTATTTAACTCCACAAGATCTAAGACAAGAGAAAGGTTTAATTACAGTGGGGAAAAAGAATACATATTGAAATTATCAGAGTAAATTCATACTTACCCACTCCCAGAACTCGGTTAAATATTGAACCTGATTTTTTATATTTAACGCACTCAAAACTTTCTAAAACCATTCCCATTAGATATGAAATTTCCTCACCTTTCCATTGATATAAAGAAGTCCTTCTAACTCTTCATATTTCTCAAATTATGGGCCGGTGGGCCTTGGGGTGAAAATTTTCCCCAAGAGTGGGCTTGCGGGCCCGAGGAGGAAAATTTTCCCCAACTCAGACCTACGGACATCAGAGAGAAATTTCACCTGGAGAAGGAAGCAGACTGACAGAGCAGGTGTTGGTACTAG
The DNA here is from genome assembly GCA_018340775.1 of Taxus wallichiana var. yunnanensis. NCBI lineage: Eukaryota > Viridiplantae > Streptophyta > Pinopsida > Cupressales > Taxaceae > Taxus > Taxus wallichiana. The sequence goes on along the minus strand of CM031241.1, from coordinate 578,178,712 downwards.
AATTTAACCTCCTTTAAGGACCGAGCAACATCATGGATTAGACAGGACACTCAGAGGCAGATAGACAATCATGTATGTCATTTTGTAGCTAGGAAGTAATCTATCTGACTTGTTATCAATCAAGCTTTGAAAAGAGTGGGTAGCACATTAAAAAGGATGTGATCTGATCCTAACTATTTTAGGTTGTGCCTTTCAACCAAGGTAAGAGAACCTATTTTGTAACCTCCGTTATATGAAAGGAGATACAGGTACCTTTCTTTTGCATGGATTTTATAGAAAATACCTTGGGGAAAATATGATCAACACACTAGATTTGACTCTCACAAGTTGTCACTTCCAGATCATGGAGATATCTTCACAACAAGGAAAAGGTTACTAAAGACATTGGAGACCCTGCTTTCTTCTGCATGTTTAGGTGATGAGGATTGTGCATTGGCATACACACATGACAAACATGGGTAGGAAGGGTAAGATTAATTGTTTTTGAATGAATTTTTGGTGGGAGGTGGGGTAGGGTGAAACTAAATTCACTAGATTATTAAGGAACCTTACAAAATGGAAAGTCAGACCAACAGAATGCCACAAGATAGCTAAAATATTTATTAAACTAGAATATGTGCTTCAATGGAGGCCCATATTAGCACTCTTTCACACAATCTCTGAGATTCTATCACGAAGGCTTGAGTTAGAAAACCCAATAAAGCATCAAGATCTAAGCCAAATCACGCCTAAGGTACACCCAAAGGCTTACAGACAATCTCTGTCAATAGATGAGAGAAAAGTGATTTTAAATCGTTTATTCCAATCCCAAATAAAATATCTTCTAAGAAATGGAATTACAGATGCCACTAAACTGTCACAAGGATTGAGGCCTATGTGATTGAATCAAATTTTAATACAAGTTTGAAACAGAAACAAGAAGAGCTACTTGCATACATCCAGAAATCAAACAAACACATTTGCTCAAGAAAACACATAAGAACTCAAATTTGATTAAGTCTATTAGCAGGGGAAAGTTTCTAGAACAGTCTCAGAGCTTGTCAATGGATGTACACTTGCAACCACCTTGAAAACATAAAAATTAATACAAAAAGAGATAACCTAGTTTCTCAGATGGATTCTCAAAAGACGTGCTTAGTCAAATTTTCCTCTTGGGGATTTTTTTCGACCTCTAACACTCTGACCTCTAACTTCCCAACCATTTGCATGAAAAATTTGTGCCCTTTATAGCATTTACAATAGAGCCTCTTCCTCCTAACAGACAAAAATGTTTAATGTGCCAGTGTTCGCCATGATTCTTTCGTGATTCTCAGAATCAAATATGCAAGAATCCTCCAGGTGCTCGAGGGGGCAGATTTCATCGAATGTCTCCCGCATTCAACTCCTTTCTCTGGTAGATCAATTTTCCTTCAATTTTCCAACCACTTCCACCCCTAATCTATCAAATCTACCCCCTTGTGTGCTCGGGAGAAGAAAAATGGAAAATCTGATCGGGCATGAAAGTCAGACCATTTTAATGGCAAAAGACACCTTCTAGATCTTCCCACCAAACTTCAGATATCAACATTAACTTCCTTCTTTGCTTGGCATGTAGAAAAGACCAAGAAATCATGGATAATTGCACTTCTAGATGTGTTTCTAGATGTGTTTTAGACTCACAGCTGCCGTTGATCTTTACTTTGAATTTGGGCCATCTACGTGGCAGATTCAAACTTTAGAACAAACCTGGGGCTTCCCTTGACTTTTTACAACTTTTTGGAAAATTGAAAAAATTTCCATTTTGCTCTGCACCTCCGCCCTTGGGAAATGAGCCTAACACGTGCCCAAATGTGATTGGAGTGGAACCGTGGCCAAATTCTGGCATTTTACTCTCTTTGTGGAATAGGGAAATTTTCCATATTTTCCCTGCAGCTCTTCCCTCAGGAAATGATCCTGACATGTGTCCAAATGTGATTCCAATGGGGCCGCATTTCCCTTTTTTACTTTTGACTCTTTTCTCCCAAAGGAAAATTTTCCAAATTTCCCCTGAGAGCCCGCACCTCCACCATTGACCGGTGCAAAACATTGACTATTTCCCTCATTGGGCTTGTGGGCCATTTTGAAATTTTAATATTTAAGGGGAAAAAAATCCAAACTACCTCCGATGGCCCACCTCCCCGCCTCTTTGACTTTTCAAACTGCCATGTGTCACCACGATGCACCTTGAGGCGGTCCCAAAAATTTGATACCTTTAACGAGCGCGGGCTCACCACGTGTCCTATTCCGGTAAGGTTTGTCTGAACACTTGAAGCTCAATGGAAGACACCACGTGTCATGCTCCGAGGAAATCTCCTTTTGGTCGTTGAAAAGTCTAAGCAAAATGCAAAGTGAGTGGAGGCCTCCATGTGTCAGCTTGGTACTTCTTTAAAATGGAACTCAAGGGCTGGTCCCCGAACATGTGTGTTTCGTCCACGTCTCCTATTCCGCCGAATTGTTCCAATTTGCATGAAAATTTTTCTAAGTTCGAGCCAAGCAGCAGAAGCCTCCACATGTCCTCTCGGCGCTGCTCCAAGGCCAAACCAAAAGTAGATTTTCAAATCAGCATCGTGCCTCCACGTGGACACATTTTGAGTTAAGGATTTTCATGAATTTTTCTAAGTACCTTACTGAGCCGCATCTAGCCAAAAGGTGCCACGTCCCCTGTGATACAAGGATGCAAATTTGACCAGGAGAAAAACTCGTGAAATCGTAAAATACAGAAAAATGACCATTTGAGCATGGGAATGAAATTTTCTTCAGGGAAATTAATTTTAGAAATGTTACAAGGCTCAAATATGTTCTTCAGGGACACATCCATTCATTTTTCTTCAAGTATTTGGGATAGAAATATCAAGGACAACAAATCCTGACTGTGGGAAATAGAGAGAATGGGGAAACACAAGTTTTTGAAGGAATAGAGTATGCGAGACTCAAAATATAGACTCTTTAGTGATTTACAACCCAGAAACCAATTAAAAATGGCCACAAGGATCGACCAGGCACAACATGGGGAAGGTGAAAATGACAGAGGTCGTAAATCAGTAATTTTTCAAAGGCACAAATGGGGCGAGACTATTTTAAGCACCAACATAGGCTCCGACTCGGGGATGGGCACTCCCTGTGAGTGCCACAAGAAAAATGGTAGACCAAGTCCCAAAAATATCCATTGGGAAATGGAGTCATCTTACAGAGCAGATGAACAAGGCCATCATAAAAAATAGATAGATACAAGCAAAAACAAGTCACCGAGGACCAGAATGAGCAAAAACATAAAAGGACAAGAAACAAATGACAAACTATACACTGTACACAAGATTTATGCCTTGATTCAGGGGAATCAATCCAAGAAATGCTTTAAATGTTTGCCATTGATAGGAAACTCGAGTAGTTCACCATCTAATTCCTTGAGGAAGAAAGTAAGCTCCCCATTATGATGTCAATAGAGTAGGGGCCCATCCATAATGAGTCAAACTTGTCATGCTTGCCCTTATCCTCATGTCTGTTGTCCCATAGTAGCACAAGATCTCCAACATTGAAAACTATGGGAGTGACCTTCTTATCAAATAAATTCTTCAATTTCTCTCTGAACTTTATATGCCTCTGGTAGGATGCCCTCCTCTCTTCATCAAGATGAACAATCTGATTGATGCGGGCATCATAAGGGCCTACCTCCTAATCTTCTAGCTATTGCATAAAATTATATGAAGATAGCTGCATGTGAAGAGGTAGTAGGTCTTGAGTCCCATATACCAACTCAAATGGACTCTTTCCAGTGACCCTCTTGACAGTGATCCTATCTGCCCAAAAAACAAATTTCAACTATTCACCCCACTTTCTCTTGTTCTGCTCCAATGTTTTTCTGATGATCTTCAACAAGTTTTTATTACTGGACTCAGCTTGTCCATTTCCTTGATGGTTGTATTTGGAGGCATATGTCAAGTTGATCCCATACTCTTTGCACATTGCCACTAAAGGTTAAGCTCTGAAGCTCATGGCATTGTCAGCTATAATCTCGACTGGTACCCCAAACCTACAGATGATGTTATTTAGCACAAAATCCATGACAACTTGGTGTGTTTCCTTCTTGGTGGGGATTGCCTCCACCCATTTAGTAAAATAATCAATTGCTACAAGGATCCATTTGTGGCCAACACTTGAAGGGTCTAAAATCTCACCAATGAAATCCATTCCCCATTGCTTGAATGGAGCTTCAGTTGATACAGTTGCAAAGGAAGGGAGCCTGAAGCTTTTAGTCTTCCAAAGAAGCATTGGCAGCTTTCACATCTTCTAACCAACAAGGTTGTATCCTTGAAAAGAGTTGGCCACCAATAACCAGCCCTCAAGATCTTATGTGCTATGACTCTTGCAACAAAGTGCTCCCCACAAACTCCTCCATGGAGATCAACAATTATCTTGGGGGATTCTTCTTCTATAATGCACCTTAAGAACTTAACTCCTTCTTACTTAAGTGCCCAAGGTTCTTCCAAGCTAACCCATAATCATCAACCTGATGACATATTTATGGGAGTCTTGTGTAAAGTTTCCAAATTGCTTTCCCACCAATTATCTCAGCCTGCATTTTTCTCTAAATTTAGGTCCTGATTTCTACCGATAGAGACGACTGTGCCCAAATTTCGCGAAATTAATTTGACCATTTTTTTTTTTTTAAAATAGCTGCAGTGCCGTATTTAGTTTGACCGCTAGATAATATTGCAATTCCTGGAAGATATCATTGCAGTTCTTCCTTTTCTTTTTCTGTTTTTATTCCTGAGGTATACATCCAAAAAGTGAAGACTTTTTCTACGTTACTGAGCCACTAAAATAGTATGAAATAACAATTTGTATTGGCTCCTGCTAATCAGATACCTAACATGGAGCACGACAATATGGAATGCCACCACTTGACCTGCTTTGATGATAATAATTGATTCCTTATTATTCGAAATGAAAATACAAAATATGAAGTATTAATAAACACTTTCCCATTCATGTAGAAATATTTTTGAATAGTCCCAAAAGCCAAGTCCATAGTGGATTAGGTATATTCATAAATGAAACAGCCAGCCCTACAAATTTTTTATACAAAAGAAAACTACATCTTTGGTTTGGACATTATTGCATGGAAAATAGCTTATCTGTATTGAAAACCAATACAGTCAACACATAATTTCATCAAGAAGTCTATATCTCCTCCGAACTTTTCTATCATTGCAAATTAACTCACAAGCCTTGTTATTCAGCTTTTGGGTATCTCTCTATTAATGTCAGCATAACAGTTTTTCAGTTTTCTCTTCACTTCGCCATTACGGGTCATGCTCAAGCACTCTTCGGACCCAGAACAATTCCTCATTCCTTTCGAACAAACCCTGATAAGCTTACTATCGGAGCCTGCCTCCTCCTGAATATTGTAGCACCAGTCACATACTTCAGCTGATACATTCTCAAAATATCCTCTGCTGCAATATCTGACAGAAAAAAGCACATGAAGATCAGTTGATGGCTAAGAGAATATACGCCATGAGATATATCCATCACACCCTTCATTTTTTCCCCATAAATTAGAATACAGTGGATGAAGCTTATCTCTAAAGAAGAATAGTGAAAAAAATAGGAATGGCGAGATGAATTGTTATCTTACTGATGCTGAAAACGCAATAGGCATTTAGTGCACTGGAACAAACTGCTCTGAAAGCCCACATCGCCACACATGCTGCTCTCCATTGATTCCCTGAAATTAGAGTTTGTAATATTACACCTTAAAATAGCGAGGAATACGAGAGTTAGCTCTTAAGACAAAGTCTAGCCTTCCATTTTGTGGAAAAAATATTGACTAAATTTAATTGTTGGAAAATATTTATGGCGTAACTGTGTTAGAATGTTGGATGCGATTCTGCGAACTGTTTCATGCGGTGACAGAAATAGGCGAAATACGTGTTTGACCACTAAGATTTTGACAGTTTGTGTGTTTTTTCCTATATTATTATAATAGGCTTGACTCTTGACCATTAAGATTTTGACAGTTTGTGTGTTTTTTTACGTTTGGGAGATAACCATATTTTGGCCTGTTTTTTTCTGTATTTTCCGTTCTATATATGAACATTCAAAGCCATCAAAATCGCTTCATGGAGGCTTACAAATCTAATAAGCGGTTTAACATGCTCCTCCACTAACCTTTCTAAAGTAGAGCGAAAAGTTTGCCCAAAAAAATGTCTAGAATATATTTAAATAATTTTTAAACGATCTATAGGTTGAGACTCTTGGTGTAGCGCCCACTAAAAACGGCTCAAGACTACATAGGAAAACACAGGATAATTTTTTTTTTGACTTGCTTGACACATAACATGACGCAACATGTCGTCACCAAGGATACAACTAACTCTGTGAACAACTCGATACAAGGATGGCCATAAAGGCAGCACGGAAACGTTCACACCTATCAAGGACAATTTACTTTTCTTTTAGACATGACAACATAGAAGTCCAACCACAAAACACACTTACAGTTAGGGCCAACCACAATGAGATATTCTTGAGGGTTATTTATTTTAAAAGACATCTTGCAATTCTTAGCTTACGTTTTCAAGGAGGCTCAAGATATGATTCGTACAATTCAACTTGCCAAGCTAAGTTTATTCCTTTGACACTGAGTAATTATCTTTAAATCTTCTCTATTATGACATTTATTTGCTTAATTTGTTTATTTAGAGAAAGGGGTAATTTAATTCCACAAGGCCATCTATTTACTCTTACGCTACTAGAACTTGCTCATACCCTTATTACAATATGGATTCGCTTTCAACATACTTAAGAGAAGAAAGACAAAGCACCTTGGAAAAAGGTTAGAGGGAGAAGGTTGAGTTGAAATCATCTTTAAGACCTCATTAGTTATTACCAAGATTTAATTGAAGCTTGAGAACTTAGCCATAATTATTAAAGATTTTACTTAGGCTTTACTAAATGAGTTTTATAAAATAAAACAATTTACCTTCCAATGGCTGAGAGATAGATTGTGTGGTTTCCAAATTGTTTTCTTCTGCTTATTAAATCTTATTATCTTCCAGAACTAACCATAGATTTCCCTATAGTTCGTTTAAGAATTTCACCATGAAAGGGATAGTGTTCACTAGTGTAGCTAGGGATATCAAGTTATATAATGTTACTTAACAAAGGATAGTTTCATCTTTGATCACTTATGGAAATACATGCTCTCAAGTTGGTCACCTCTACACTAATTTATTTGCAATATAAATTTTAGTTTAACTTCTATAAGTATTAAACAACTCATTTTATACGACATAATCCACGATACTGATATACTAAGACAATTCAAGGTTCCAAAGTTAAGACGACATAATCCACGATACAATATACTAAGACATTGATCCTCTTCTAAATTTTTCCACTAGATGTTATCAATAGTTGAACAATATAAAAAGGATACATGCAAAAGAACTTCTCAACCGAGGTTGATGTAAAAATTTACAAGTCTATCCCTCATCTAGTCCCAAAATCCATCTCGACAAATTTTTCCACAAGAGTCAATTCACGAGAACCGAGAAAGATAAGGCTACACAAAACCACCATAACTATTATCTAACAAAGATTACACAAAAGGAAGCACTTTATTACAAGAATTGGGTCAAACCTCTAAACACTATCAACACATCAAGTTATAATAAATTCTCCATCATGCCAATCAAAGAAGGAGAAGACCTTGTACTTCAGTTAGGAGTAAAAGCAACGAAAGTATAGCAATCGTATGAGACTGGCCCTTGGCCCTATAAGGAGAAATAAACAATCTAGCAAAAACAGAATTCCCATCAAGTAAATAATTAAATAATAATTACAAGATTGAGATTTGATATATAGACCAACCATCTAGAAATTTATCAAAGGTACCAAACGCATAGGCTAAAATAATATATTTCTAAAAGAAAAAGAGTTGATCGGCCCAAGAAAGGGGAACCACGGGTTTCAAAAATTAACACAAAAAGCCATGTATAATTGAGTTTCAAACCGGAAATCAAATAGAGTAAACATAACATAAGTTTGAAGCGAAGGAAAAGTATACTAGTTTTGACCATTAACTCCAAAAGATTTTCCAATCATTCAAGAAGGGCCAATGCCTTACAAGCTAAGTAGCAAACACGTGAGAGAAGAAGGGAGTTCCACAAACAAGAGTATACAAAAATGTCATCAACAAATTTTATAACACTAAAGATTTGCAAACCTCCACAACAATTCTAATGTTTGGTTAATTTAAAAATAAATTACCTATTTCCCAAAACAACAATATTTCAAGGCAACCCTTGGTAACACGGTCAACCGTCACACATAGATACAACATAATTTCTAAGTGACATTATCAAAACAAAACCTTTTGCTATGAATCCATAAGACTATCAAATGAAAGATGAGTTTTTTTTTTTTCCGAAGATTAATCACATTTAAGGAAATTTCCATCACAAAATATTAAGATAGTTATGTGCATAAAAACCGACCAATATTAATTAATAGAGTTAACATTACAAAGGAGAAATAAAGCAAGTTAGGAAAAATAGAAGAGCGCCATCAACAATAATTCTGAGAGGGGGATTAGACCAAAACTATTCTAGTGTCAACGAGGTACTAGATTCGCACAATGAAACCTTGAGCTTAGTTGATCCGAAAAGCTAGTTATGGTTCAAGTTGATAGGGATGGTCAAGGTACTTCTTGAGGATGGCCTTAAAAGCCTAGAAACAAGATGAAAGATAATATAAGAGTCTAAATACGCGAGATGGAAAACACATTTCACACAAACCTTTTCATTCTAAAATTTTTTATACCGAAACTCTAAGCTGGCTAGCCCAAGCATTGATCACACTAATCCTATAACCTTTCTTTCTCGATGCCAAAAGGTTATCAAAGGGACTTGCGAAGGAGCTAACAAAAATATCAAAAGACAAACTTGGGTGCTAGGGAGGAGCTTCATAGTTGTCGTAAACTTACTTCCATGATATCGAAAATACTAGTTTGATCAACATAATAACTTGCAACTCAATCGTAGAGAAGAATAAATACATAAACAAACAGACGAAGGTCTATCACTCGAGCAAGAGAAACATAACACCTAGAGGAGAGGGCACACGCATCCTTTCGACCAACATACTGACAACGATAAAAGCTAAAACAAGAAGAAACAAGCAGAAAGGGGAAATCTCCCATCATGACATCCAACTGACAAAACAATGCAAGGAAAAGGTGGTTCGATTTCACAATAATTTTAAATATAGTAACAGTAGAAAAGTGTAGAAATATCTTTCCTTTTTCTCCAGATTCAAAAGGTTTCATGGACACCGCCCGGACCAGCAACAACAATCCTCAGGTCGAATCTCCCTTTTTATAGGCTGGGCACTCAAGCTCCATTCTCGTCTATGCTTAGCCTGGGCAGAGAGCTCCATTTTATAAGAAACGTCGAACGGAAAGAACGGTGGTCTCAGGTGCTGTCAAGACTACGGTATGCACAATATGGTTTTAATGAAAAATGTCCAGCACATACTTGAAAGAAAGGGACAAGGCCAGACTGCACAACCCTCTAAACAACCTTCCAGCCTGCGTTAAAGATGGGGCACCAGAGAAGGACAGAGACATCGAAAAAGCACAAGGAACAAGGATAATAGAAATTTGAAGAAGAATACGCCTCCAAAATAACGTATGCAAGGAGAGAGAGAATCCACGAAGCGTGCAAAACGTGACAAAATGCCACAAATCGATGGGGGGGTCTCAATAGAGAATCTTTGTAAATAAATTTCATCAGGTCTCCTGGTAACACTCTCACTGTCACATAGTCGATTTTGATAAAAAATATCTTGAAGGAGAAACCCGAATTTGAGGATGCATTTGATACTGAACAGATAACAACATAGTTGGACAACCTGCTTGTTGGAAGTGCTCACAAAGGCTTCTACTATACTGCAACATGCCTGCCACCTGGCTAGTGTATACTGCTATCTCTGAGAAGATATCTAAGCTATTCATCCTTTTTTACTTCATAAGGAAAGTAGCAACCTCTAAGAAGAAATGTGAAGCTACCATTCTCTGTTCTTTGCTATATTCTACATATTAAAGTAGAAATTTCTGTGAAGAGATGTTTTTCTGTGAAACTAGTCTCTACATCTGCCTCTGTCTGATTTGCTATTTTTGGCAGGAAGAAAACAACCTGAAAATACAAATTGAAGTGATTCAGCTTGGAACCCGAAATGACCTGTTGCAGGTCGTAGGCTGTGGATCCCTAACAAGAACACATCCCGCAGCACCCAATGAAAGTGGAGGTAACACGCCTACTTCACTAGCTTGTAGCTTCATCTATAACCACCATATCCAACCCATTACTGCGCCCCACTATTAATCTTTTCTCTGAACTTCACGAGCAGGGAGGAAGGGAGCAGGAGGCTGCAAACCATTCGGAAGAATTTATCTATAAAAAAATTCAATGCCCCCATTTCATTACACAACCGTCAGCTGGAAACCACAGCTAAAAAAACCTATGCAGCCACGTTCCTTTCAGGCATTAAGGTGCACACAGTTACATGCCAAGCGCCTGCTCCAGCGGATGACAAGGTTCGAGCTTCTCAAGGACAATCCGTTGGTTATATCATGCCAAGAGAAGTGCGTGTACACACGTCAGCGACCACCTTCAGCCTGCTCTCCTATTCTCTCCTCTCAGTTCACCTTCAGCTACATTTTCATCTCATTCTTTTGCGTATGCCCTCCAATAAAAATAAGGAAACAAGGGAATAGTCTGAGCGGCCATTAACAGAAGAACCAGGTACAGGCTGAAGCAGGAAACTGAGGCAAAGACAATCAATGAGACAACCATCCCCAATCAATGCTGTCTGCCACCAACCAGGGAGAAAGGCGCATCCACCACTACAAAAACAAGACTTCTACAAAAAAAAAGGAATATAAAAATACAGTCTTAAATGCAGGTGGCTATTTTTCAAGGCACTTACACCAACCAAGAATGCCCAAGCACGTTACGAAAATGGATAGAAGGTCAAAATAACACAACACGAATTAAAAGTTCATAAAGAAAAGAAAGGAATTGTAGGCATCCCACTCCCCAAAGCATCTCCATGCATCCACTTTCAAGGAGACAAGGGATAATAGGAAATTAGGAAAATCTCACGCCAAACAAGGGGGATAATCTGCCATAAATAATGGCAGGTCGGTGGGTGAAATATCTCCACAAGTGTACCAATAAATTTCCATTGATTTCAAAGCATGCATCGAGCCAAGGTGGGGGAAAGAAGGGAAAAGGTGGTTGAAGCTTCGAACACGAACACAAGATTACGACCAAACCACGGGGCCATGACGGGGAATCCTCTTCATGATCGACAGAAAAAAAAAAACAATGACGTTTAGCACTTAACAACACAAACGTCGAAGGAGAAAAAGAGCAATGATGAATGGGCGTTACACTTGGAGTTGTCTTTAAAAAATTGTCCAAAAAAATTGTCTAGAATATATTTATGCCAAAAGGTGTTGTTCGAATTAGAATTAGAGGATGCTACCATCGACATGTTATATTAAGAACATATTAGACGACCTCTATTTATTCTCTTGGCCTTAATCACACCATCTCTATTTATCCTCTCCAACCATGACTAAAGGTGATGGGTGTGGAATATGTGATTTGCATGGCAAGGCACCAACCTTGCTACTTCATCGGTGAAAATGGTCGGTGCATACTAGATATTGAGACTTTGCATTGACATTATTAGATGAAATTTTTGTGGTAAGTAGCACCTTAACAACCTCTATGTCAATGGGAAATAATGATGTTTAAGGTGTATCTATCAAATGGTCACATAACAAGAGAGCGTATCGTGTGTAACTAAAAATTCTATATATTCTTCAATCATGGTCTATGTGTCTTCATCACGTAATACATCCAATTGGTTTAGAAGATGATGACTAAGATCATCAAGTTTTTAGAGGACATTGAATTCATTCCCTTGTCATCATAATAGTATGTCCATAATATTCATTTCTACCTCTTCGGATGTGGCTTTGACCTCGACAAAACATAAATCACACTTGTTGCAACTAAGTGGTTGTTTTATCCTTTTCAAAACACACACACGCGCACACGCGCATTCGCATATACGCGCGCACACACACACTACTATATATATATATATATATATATATATATATATATATATATATTCATATTCACTTATCTCTTTCCATAGACTAGTGACCTCTTTATCACTATTAGTTGATGGTGAAGACAAAAAACATACATAGGTACTCTTCATCGATCCTAAAATTCGCCAACCTTTATTTTCCATGTACTTGGATAATCGCATGCATTACTTTGGGCCATTAAAAAGATTTTTACACTTTGAAAGATATTGTTCGAAATTAGAATAAGATGGTGCTACCAATGACATGATGTATCAAATACATATGAGGCAATCTCTTTTTATTCTCTCAACCTTAATGGACCACCAATATGAGTCAACCATAACAAGAGAGAATTTGCTAAATGTGCATCCGAATGACGGGGCTTAATATAACATATGTGAACATGTCTACATCTAATCAATGTCATCGTAAACTTTGCAAGGGGTACTACCACTTCGTACAAATTCTTGTTATCCAATTTTGCCCCTTAGAAAAATCAAACAAACATGACCCCACACGATAAAATAGTAAGATCGATTCCGCCGTGGGAGCTCACATTTCCGGCTCGAGCCAAGTGAGTTGAAATCGGCGAGTAGATTGCAAAAGATCTTAGGAGTTAGAGTTGGTTCTGGTTATGAAGGAGTTATGGAGTCTGAAATTCAAACTTCAAGGTGTGGTCGTTCGGAGGTAGGCCGAAGTGAAATTCGGGGACTCGGTGGAAAGAAGCGTGAAAAGGAGCGAGAAGGTCCAAACCCGAAGTTTGAAATTTAGACTTAAGGATTTTAGGATTTTAGAGGTTTCATGTGCTGGTGGAAAATCAAACCCTCGAAACCCGAAACCTCAAGTCCCAAATCCCCAAAACCCAAAGTCCCGAATCCCCGAAACCCAAAGTCCCGAATCCCAAACCCAAAGTCCCAAATCCCTGAAACCCGAAGTCCCAAATCCGAAACCAAGTCCCGAACCGACGAAATCCTAAAACCGAAACCCCCAAAAGACAAAGTTCCAAAACCCGAAGCTCGAATTTCAGACTTCGGGGTTTCATAATTTTTGAACTTTTGGCTCAAAGGATGAACAATGTCATGTGACATGATTTCAGAGTCTGAACTCCAAAGTCTGAAATTTGAACTTTGAAGGTTTGACATTTCAAAACTCTCAAGCCAACTTCAGCGATGAACAATAACGACAATCTCCGAAGCGTAAACTCTTGAAGCTTCAAATCCCAAAAGTCTAAAATTTCAAATTTCAAAGGTTGTGATGCATTATCGAAGTCTCGAAAAGGGTAGATTAACAAGTGGCATTTATTGCAGATCGCGAGACTCCTCTTCAAATGGCCATAACTTTTGACTGGGAGCTCATATTTTCACAAAATAGGACATTTTAGAAAGCTCTTAGTGTCCTCTACACAACTATGATTGGTTTTCTTATTTTTAGTGTGACTAAGTATTTCAAAATGAGGAAATATAGTATGTCATTTTAGAGGGTGTTTCCAAATTTCTCACCTACCCAAATGATGAATGTATGGGCTTCCTTTCTTCTCCAACAAGGAAAAGTACATGGAGGTATGGGTTTTACAGTGGCACCCATCATTGTTGAAGGTGATTTTAATGGATTTTTTGGTGGTTGAGCAAGATTTCGAATTCCTCTCTCTCCCTTCTCTCATTCTTCCTATATATTGTAAAGAGGGGCTCATTTCAAAAGGTTGGATAATCTTGCTTTACAGACTCCCTTATTCTCTTGTCTGTAAGTGAATTTATGGAGTCCAAACCTCCCATTCAAGCTATAATGAAAATTAGTGCCTCTTGGCCATTGTAATTCACTCTATCAAATCTGTGGAGCAATAATATAAGTCTGTGGATGAAGTTCAACTCTCTCTTGTGTTCATTGCATTCTCCCGATCTCTTATTGAATTTTTTTGTTAACTTTGCATGTTAAATTGTGTTGCATATATAATGGTTTTTGTTTAATGGTGAATGAATTCAAAATAATTGGTTGACTTGCGGTATGTATTCATCCCCTTAAAAATTATTGGTTGTCATCTCCATGCAAAGAAGGTGTTCAACAATCCTTTTTGTGCATCACCTCATGTAGATTAGGTTTAATTTCTTTCAATCTTTCTAACCCTTTCTCCTTCGCAAGTTAGAGTAGATTTTACGATAGATCCTATACAATTGGAATGTGTGTATCAGAATAGAGGAATAGGAACTGGCCTTCATCTAGAGATCTTTCTCCATTGTAAAGTCCCACACTTTGGGAAAATCTCCCTGTTATGCAATCACACCGACAGCTTCAATCTATCGAGTTGCAATAATCGGGGTGTTGTAATTACGCATCAATAATCCCCCTTTCTCCTATGTCGTTATTACAGCCATCACAATCTCATTTAAGCTCTTCCAAATGAAAAAGAGTGTTGACCATCGAATAGGAGGATAAATGAGGTGAAAAAAGTGTTATTGTAGAATTTTTACATCTAACCCCGTTGTTTCAATGTTCACGTTTGTATGATATCATAGGATTCCCTATTACGGAATGGTTTCTCCGACATCTTCCATCTTGTTCATGTGCTTATAAAAGGTAATGAAAAATATTCATTTTGTGTGGTTGGAATCACAACCTTTTCTCGCATAGCTGATCCTATCTTTGGACATACAATTGAGAGTTTGTATCAAACAACAACAAATGCAAATGTACATGTATAGAAAATATTTCGAAAGGTGATGAGTTCATCAAAGTATACACGTATGATATCAATAATCTTCTCGTGGATCACAACTCTCCTTGAGTGAACTCTCACCTTGCTATTAGTTATTGAATACCATGCCACTTTTCCTAGAACCATAGAAGAAACTCCTTTACTAACAAGTATGTATATGGATGCCCATCAATGTTCTTATATAATTATTACAAGTAAGTGCTAAAATTCTTGCTCACACTCTTGAAATACATATCATTTTTTTCCTTTACTCTTCATAATGATTTGAAGAGTGCTCTTTCCTTGTTGCTTATTTTTTATTCATTATTCTTGTTTCTTGAAATTGTGTAACTTTGTACAACATTATTTCTTCTTAATTTATTTTGATGCTCAGTGATGAATTACTTCTTTCAACACATAGCCACACACAATGGTTACTCATTCCATGACATGAGCATGGTTAGAATTTCCAAAACTTACGTGTTGCACGTGACCTTTCCCTTATATTGTTGTTATTGCTACTCTTTTCTTATTTTTAGTGATTCTTTGATTACGACCTCTTTTATTATCTTTTAGGTCTCTATCGTGTGTGGACGTTTATAATTTTCATGACAAGGTTACTACCTTGCTTTACAAAAATACAGGTCATGATTTCTACCAATTATCTCAGCCTGCATTTTTCTCTAAATTTAGGTCCTGATTTCTACCGATAGAGACGACTGTGCCCAAATTCATGGAAGATATCATTGCAATTCTTTCTTTTCTTTTCTCTGACGTTACATTGAAGACTTTTTCTACATTACTGAGCCACTAAAATAGTATGAAATAACAATTTGTATTGGCTCCTGCTAATCAGATACCTAACATGGAGCACGACAATATGGAATGCCACCACTTGACCTGCTTTGATGATAATCATTGATTCGTTATTATTCGAAATGAAACTACAAATTATTAAGTATTAAAAAACACTTTCCCATTCATGTAGAAATATTTTTAATAGTCCCAAGAGCCAAGTCCAAAGTGGATTCGGTATATTCATAAATGAAACTACCAGCCCTACAAGATTTATATACAAAAGAAAACTACATAGTTGGTTTATTACATGGAAAATAGCTTATCTGCATTGAAAACCATTACAGTCCACACATAATTTCATCAAGAAGTCTATATCTCCTCCGAACTTTTCTATCATTGCAAATTAACTCACAAGCCTTGTTATTCAGCTTTTGGGTATCTCTCTATCAATGTCAGCATAACAGTTTTTCAGTTTTCTCACTTCGCCATTACGGGTCATGCTCAAGCACTCTTCGGACCCAGAACAATTCCTCATTCCTTTCGAACAAACCCTGATAAGCTTACTATCGGAGCCTGCGTCCTCCTGATACACAAATCTCAGCTGATACATTCTCAAAATATGCTCTGCTGCAGTATCTGAGAGAAAAAAATCACATGATGATCAGTTGATGGCTAAGAGAATATACGCCATGAGATATATCCATCACACCCTTCATTTTTTCCCAATAAATTAGAATACAGTGGATGAAGCTTATCTTTAAAAAAGAATAGAGAAAAAAATAGCAATGGCGAGATGATTTGTTATCTTACTGGTGCTGAAAACGCAATAGGCATTTAGTGCACTGGAACAAACTGCTCTGAAAGCCCACATCCCCACACATGCTGCACTCCATTGATTCCCTGAAATTAGAGTTTGTAATATTACACCTAAAAATAGAGAGGAATACGAGAGTTAGCTCTTAAGACAAAGTCTAGCCTTCCATTATATGGACAAAATATTGTCTAAATTGAATTGTTGGCAAATATTTATGTGTTTTTTAGAATGTTGAATGCGATTCTGCGAACTGTTTCATGCGGGGATGGAAATAGGCTAAATACGTGTTTCACACACGTTGCGGACACTTTGCCTACATTATTGTAATAGGCTTGTCTCTTGACCATTAAGCTTTTGACAATTTGTGTGTTTCTTCCGTTTGGGAGAGAGATAACCATACTATGGCTTTTTTTTCCGTATTTTCTGTAAAATATATGAACATTCAAAGCCATCAAAATCGCTTCATGGAGGCTTACAAATCTAATAAGTGGTTTAACACGTTCCTCCATTAACCATTCTAATGTACAGCGAAAAGTTTGCCCAAAAAAAAATTGTCTAGAATATATTTAAATAATATTTTGAACAATTTATAGGTTGAGACCCTCGGAGTTGTCTTAAACAAAAATGTACAAACAAAACTGTCTAGAATATATTTATGCCAAAGGTGTTGTTGCGAATTAGAATTAGAGGGGGCTACCATCGACATGCTATATTAACAACATATTAGACGACCTCTATTTATTCTCTTGGCCTTAATCACACCACCTCTATTTATCCTCTCCAACCATGATCAAGGTGATGGGCATGGAATATGTAGTTTGCATGGCAAGGCATCAACCTTGCTACTTCGCCATTGAAAATGGTCAAGTGCATACTAGATATTTAGACTCTGCATTGACATTATTAGATGAAATTTTTATGGTAAGTAACACCTTAACCACCTCTATGTCAATTAGAAACAATGATGTTTAAGGTGTATATGTCAAATGGTCACGTAACAAGAGACCATACCCTACGTGACTAAAAATTCTATATATTCTTCAATCATGGTTTCAAAGTGTCTTCATCACAAAATACGTCCAATTGGTCTAGAAGATGATGACTAAGCTCGTCAAGTTTTTAGAGGACATTGAATTCACGCTCTTATCATCATAATGGTATGTCCATAATCCTCATTTCTACCTCTTTAGATGTGGCTTTTGTCCTCAACAAAACATAAATCACACTTGTTCTGCAACTAAATGGTTGTTTTATCCTCTTCAAAACACACACACACACACACACACACACACACACACACACGGTTAGAGACCATCCCACTCTCTATCCATATATATATATTCACTTATTTCTTTCCATAGACTAGTGACCTCTTTATCATTATTAGTTGATGAAGAATACGTCCAATTGGTCTAGAAGATGATGACTAAGCTCGTCAAGTTTTTAAAGAACATTGAATTCACTCTCTTATCATCGTAATGGTATGTCCATAATCCTCATTTCTACCTCTTCGAGATATGGCTTTTGTCCTCAACAAAACATAAATCACACTTGTTGCTGACTCAATGGTTGTTTTATCCTCTTCAAAGCACATACATAGGTACTCTTCATCGATACTAAAATGAGTCAACCTTTATTTTCCATGTACTTGGATAATTACATGCATTACTTTGTGCCATTTAAATAATTTTTACACTCAAAGATATTGTTCCAAATTAGAATACGATGATGCTACCACCGACATGATGTATCAAATACATATGCGAAAACCTCTTTTTATCCTCTCAACCTTAATGAACCACCAATATGAGTCAACCACAACAAGAGAGAATCATTAAATGTGTATCTCGAATGAATGGGCTTAATATAACATATGTGAACATGTCTACATCCAATCAATGTCATTGCGCAGAACCTTTGCAAGGGGTACTACCACTTTTGTAAAATTCATGTTATCTGATTTTTCCCCTCCGAAAAAATCAAACAAATATGACCCCACACAAATAGAATGACAGGATCGATTTGGCCGTGGCGACTCACATTTCGTGCTCGAGCCAAGCAAGTTTAAGTGGGCCGAGCACATTGCATAAAGAGCTTGGGAGTTTGAGTTGGTTTGGGTTATGAAGGAGCTATGGAGTCTGAAATTTAGACTTCGGAGGTGTGGTCGGTCGGAGGTAGGCTAGAGAAAAATTTGGGGACTCAAAGGAAAGAAGTGTTAAACAAGAATAGAAAGTTACGAACCTCGAAGTCTGAAATTTGAACTTCGGGCTTTCAGGATTTCAAAGGTTTCATGTAACCGGTGGAAAATCAAAATCCCAAAGCTGGAAGTCCCAAATCCCCAAAACCCGAAGTCCTGAATCCCAAAACTCGAACTCCCAAAAATAGAAAGGTCGGAAACCCGAAGTCTGAATTTCGGACTTCGAGGTTTCAAAATTTCGGAACTTTTGGCTCGAAGGATGAACAATGTCATGTGACATGATTGCAAAATGGAGCCTTCATCTTTAGATGGCTATAATGTTTGACTGGGAACTCGGATTTTCGAGAAAATAGGAATTTTGGAAATACATTCCGCCATTTTAGAGGGTGTTTCAAATTTCTCACCTACCCAAATGATGAAGGTATGGGTTTCCTTTCTTCTCCAACAAGGAAAAGTACATGGAGGTATGGGTTGTACAAAGGCACCCATCATTATTGCAGTAGTGATTTTTATTCATTTTTGGGTGTTTGAAGCAAGATTTCAAATTCCTCTCTCTCCCTTCTCTCATTCTTCCTATATATTGTAAGGAGTGGCTCATTTCAAAGGTTAGATGAGCATGCTTTGCACACTTCCTTCTTCCCTCTCTGTGAGTGAATTTATGGAGTTCAAACCTCCCATTCAAGATATAATGCAAATTAGTGCTTCTTGGCCATTGTAATGCACTATATTGAATCTATTGAGAAATAATATAAGTATGTGGATGAAGTTCAACCCTCTCTTGTGTTCATTGCATTATCCCGATCTCTCATTCTAATTTTGGTTGTTTGTGCATGTTAAATTGTGTTGCATATTTACTTTGGTATGTGTTTAATGGTGAATGAATTCATAAAAATTGGTTGACTTGTGGTGTGTATTCATTCCCTGCATAGTAGGTGTTCAACATTTCTTTTGGTGCATCACCTCCTATAGATTAGGTTTAATTTCTTGCAATCGTTTCAATCATTTCTCCTTGTCGAGTTAGAGTAGATTTGAGGATAGATTTGAGGTCAAATTTCTTGTTCAAAATGGAGTTAAATCATGCTTAATCTCTTGACAAGGTACGGTTCTTGCTAAAGCTTTTGTAAAAGATAAGTTATTTTCTTTAGATACTATTTCATCTTCTGTAGTAGCTTTATCTGCTTCAACATTAGAATCAAATGCCTTATGGAATTTTATATATGGACACTTGTCGGTCAGTTCATTGCACCAGATGAGTTCCAAAGCAATGGTCCGTGGACTACCCAAATTTTCTAGTTCCTTGCCTATTTTCCCTGGCTTTCTTGTAGGAAAACAACACAGAGATCTGTTTCAAGTGAGCACCTTCCATGCCAAGAAGTGTCTGGAGGTAGGTCATACCGATCTGAACGGCCCATTGCCTACTTCGTTTTCAGGATACAAGTACTTCTAGTTGTTCGTGGATGACCACTCTCGCAAGATGTGGGTATATTTCCTAAAGAAGAAAAGTGAGGCTCTTCAACACTTGCAGAACTTCTATCATTGTGTTGTCAAAGAGTCCGGACAACCACTTCTTCTACTCCTCTCAAATTGAGTGGGGAATTCACATCAAATAAGTTCTTGGCCTTCCTGAACCATCACGGCATTAAGAAGCACTTGACTGCTCCCTACACGCCCAAAAATGGCATTGTTGAGCATTGCAATCGCATAGTGATGGAGATGGCTCACTGCATGCTATCAACTGCAAAGCTAGGAGAAAGTTATTGGGTTGAAGCAGTACAAATGGCTGTATATCTTCTCAACAGGGAACCGACAAAGATTCTACATAACAAGACGCCAGAAGAGGTATGGAGTGGTAAAAATCCATCAATTTCTCATTTGTGAGTATTTGGTTGCACAACATACATGCATGTCCCAGCTCAGAAGAGAAAGAAGGTAGAGCCAAAAACACTCATGTGTATCCTTCTTGGCTATAGTACTACCTCGAAGGCGTATCATCTCATGGATCCTGAGACAAAGAAAATATATGAGAGTCGGGATGTGGTTTGTGACGAGTCATCCTTTGACTCAATAGTATCAACAGAAGATCCACTTCCAAACACATCTCACCGATTAGTCTCTGAATCAGATGATGAGCCAGAGGAGACTACTCAGAGAAAAGAAATGCTGCCAGGAGAACTATTTGTTGACCTTGGAGAACTGGAGAATGTGACTCCACATCAATCCTCACGACAACGACACAGTTCTTCTCAAAAGCAGCCAAGTTCTCGTCCAAGTGGGTACAAAGCACTATCAAGGACTCACATTTGCAACAACTCCCAGATACATCATCCGGAGTCAAACAAGAAATGAGGTAAACTTTGCACTCATGAGTTCACTGATGAATAGCTCCGAGCTAGATAATGTTCATGAAGCACTCAGTCAAACTCAGTGGAAGGAAGCCATGGATACAAAATATGACTCGCTCATGAAAAATCAGACATGGGAACTTGTCGATCTGCCTACAAGAAAGAAACCCATAGGCTACAAATGGGTTTTCAAGACAAAATATAAGGCAAATGGATCCATCGAAAAACATAAAGCACGACTTGTAGCAAAAGGATATGCTCAGAAAGAAGGCATCGACTATGAAGAAACCTTTGCACCCACTACGAAGATGAAGACCATTAGAGTAGTTTGCGCACTTGTAACATAAAAAGGATGGAGACTTCAGCAGATGGACGTCAAGAGTGCTTTCCTAAATGGTGATCTAAAAGAAGAAGTATACATGACCCAACTTGAAGGATTTGTTGATGAAAAGCAGCCTAAGAAGGTATGTCATCTCATCAAATCACTTTCTGAGAAAACAAGCTCCTAGGGCATGGTATATCAAGATCAATGATCACCTTTTGCAGCATGGGTTCACTCGTAGCCCCTCAGATTCAAATTTGTATATAAAGAAGGTAGGAAAAGAAATTGTCATTCTGGTTGTATATGTAGATGATCTTGTGATCACTGGCAGTTTAGAAGATCAAGTTGATATTGTAAATAATGATCTCAAAAGAACCTTCGACATGACAGATTTGGGGCTACTACATTATTGTCTTGGCTTGGAGATATGGCAAAAGGAGCATCACATTTTTGTCTCCCAGACAAAGTACGCCAAGACACTCCTGGAAAAGTATAGAATGTCTGACTATAAACCTATATCCACTCCCATGGAAAAAGGCTTGCAACTTTCAAGATTCCAGGACTCACCTCAAGTAGATGCTACTCTCTATAGGCAATTTGTTGGAGGGCTCATCTATTTGACATATACCAGACCAGATCTCTGCTATGTTGTCAGCTATCTTTCCAGGTTCATGCAGGAGCCAAAGAAATGTCACTGGAATGTAGCAAAGCATGTTTTGAGATATGTCCGAGGAACAACTAATTATGGTCTGGAATATAAGAAGAATGATCAATTCTTCTTATAGGGATACGTTGACTCGGACCACGCTGGATCTGTTGATGACAGGAAGTCAACTACAGGATACATATTTCATCTCGAGATCTGGACCTATCTCGTGGATAAGCAAGAAGCATAATGTTGTTTCTATCTCATCCACGAGGAAAAATATCATGCTACATGAGGATCTGTGTGTGAAGTGATATGGATACGTCACATTTTGGATGACCTGGGAATTCTGAAAAATAGTCACCTATTCTCTATTGCGAAAATCAGAGTGTGTTGAAGCTCGTGCAAAATCCAGTCTTTCATGAACAACAAAGCATATTGAAATTGACTACCATTTCATTCGAGAGCACATCTTGAACCATCAAATTCAGCTCCAGTACTTGTCCTACTGAAGCACAAGTTGTTGACATTCTCACTAAATCCCTTGGCAAAGTGAAATTTGAATTTTTCAGGGGTCACATTTGCAAGAATAATGTAATAAGGGGGGGAATGTTAGCATACGTTGAATAATCTATATTTTTAGGAGTATATATTCTGTTCTATCCCTTTATCTTCTCCTTCTAGGTGTATTCCATTATTCTCTCCTTCTATTTTGTAACCTCTCCATTCATTTAGGGGAGTCTTGTTCAATTCCTTTCCTATAAATAATGTACATGAGTTCTATGTTTAATAGAATAATATGAGATATTCAATCTCTATTCTTTCTCCTCCATTTCTGCCTCACAGATCCGAGCATGCGAGGATTAAAAAATGTTGAAAATAGCCAAAAAATGGGAAAATGTGTAGACGGCCATCAAACCGTCAAATTTAGCATAGTTGGAGAACCGTCGGAAAGGGCCTTTCCCATAGGGGGGATGCCTTCAGCATAATTATTGAGCAATATTGGGCCATGTTATGATTTTAATAGATTTAAATTGATTTCCATTAAAAAAGGGTTTTTACTTCGAATTGAGGAAAAAAGGTTTCATTGTACAATATAAATATTAAATATCAACATTTGTTTCAGAAATGAGACCATTTCATACCATTCATTGGAGGGTAAGGTGATGGTGGCATGGGAGTGCATGTCTTGGACAAAGTAGAGCTACATTACCAATGTAGCATATACTCTATACTAAATGTAGTGACCTCCATCCAAACTACATAAGAAATACATGTATGGTCATTGAAAATCGGTCATCTAATTTTTTTTTTTGAATTGAGTCTCACAAAGGATAAGGACAAATTGGATTGATGACTTCATTCCTTGATGTGCATTTTGTAAAATAAAGAAATACACAACAAAACATTTATTGAAGAAGGTGTTGATCGAAAAGAAAGATAGAAAACATAAGATCAACCCAGGAGATAAAAAAACATAGTGTTGTTTCTATAATAAAATTTTTCCATTAATTTGGGAAGAAAGCCATTAGGAAAGTGCAAAGACTTTTGAAAAACACATTTGTTGAACCTATTACATACATAACATCTTCCTTCATCAAAGAAGGATATTAAACACAATGAATGCTAGAAATTAAAGTGTGCTAATGAAGCTGATCATATGGTAGTGAACCTAAGAGGAGATTGAAATACACACTAACTTTGAAAGACAATGTTCACTGGAGAAATGTTGGATCTATAAATCAGAGTTGCACTTGCTCCAATTAGACTTATGTGGTTAAAAACATGGTGTATTTTTCAACAATAATAAGAGCTAATATGAGGCTTATACCTTCTCATATAGATATTATGATTTATGCACTCCCGATACTTGCACAAGCTAAGAACATATGCTAGCTGAGAAGGTGCTTAGTGAAATGAAGAGGAGATTGAAAAACACACTAACTATGAAATTTAATAATTTGGTAGAAAGCTTGGATAGAAGAAAAACATACATAGTATATTTTTCCATCAATGTAGGAGATAATTTAATAACTCTCATAAATTACAATGTTCTCATGATGTTAAGCAAATGCTAGTGATCCTAAGAGGAGATTGAAAACTCACAAACTCTAAAATAGAGCGTTCACTCGAGAAAGGTTGGATATAAAATAGATTTTCAATCGCTCCAATTGGGTATGTCGAAGCTTTCTAAATCAGTGTAAGAGATAAACATGATGATTTTGTGTAAAACTTGCTAAAACAACCCACTTCAGACCCAAGAATAACCTAAGATTAGTTAGGAAATTTATAGAATAATTGTTTTAAAAAAAGAGTCTACAACCAGGTTATAAGACAACAGTTGTCACTAAAAAGTTCTAGAATAATTATAATCCACTAGAATATAATTTTATTTTATTAACAATAATTAGAGGTCACAGGGTCCAAAATTTAGGGTTAGAAAGTTCAATTAGGTTCGAGAGGGTAATTTCTCACCATACCCACTCTGTAACAGGATTAAAGATTCAACTTGATTTTTCTCAAAATTAATGCATTCAAAATTTTCTTGAATCATTCCCATTGGATAGGAAATTTCCTCATCTTTCCATTGATATAAATAACTCCTCCTAACTCCTCATATTTCTCAAGTTATGGGCTAACGAGCCTTGGGGTGAAAATTTTCCCCAAGAGCGGGCCTGCGGGCCCAGGGGAGAAAATTTGCCCCAAGGGCAGGTCTGCGGACTGCGGGGAGAAATATTTCCTGGAGGAGGAGTCGAGTCAGTGGGGTGGTTGGAGACATTTTGTAAAATTTCCCGCACAGGGAAAAAAGCCAACATTGTGCTCGCGAGTCTGCAACTCCACAAGGGACACATGGCGCCTCCTCAGCGAACGTGCAAGGGAAAGTGGGGTAGTGGGGATGAAAATGATTTAATTCCTCAAAGATAAAAGGGGTAAAATTCACCCGCACCTCCACCAATGCCTCGTGATGCCACATGGTAGCTCTTGATTGGCTGCGGTGAAAATTTAGAAAATTTTCCTAAAATTTTCTAAAAACATAAAAGGCAAAAAGGAACCCGCTCATCTGCCGATGCCTCGTGACGCCACATGGTAGCTCCTTATTGGCTACGGGCCAGTGGGGCGGACGAAAAAATTTAGAAATTTTTCCTCAAATTTTTTTTGAAGCGCTAAGTAAAATAAAGATCTGCCCCTCCGCCAACGCCTCATGGTGCCACGTGGTTGCCTCTGGTTGGCTTCGGGCTAGCGGGGCAGTCAGGAAAATTAGGAAACTTTTCCCAATTTTTTTGTTGAAGCTCTATGCTTAAAAATGGGTCTGCCCCTCCGCCAACACCTCGTGGTGCTGCATGGTAGCCTCGATTGGGTGTAGGTTGGCAGGGAGGTGGGGAATATTAGGAAACTTTTCCCAAATTTTTTTTGAAGTGTCAAGGGGAAAATTCGGGCCCGTGGGCTAGCCAAGGAAACTTTTCCCAATTTTTTTTTTTTGATGCCAAGTGAAGGAAAAATTTAGAAGGCCATAACTTTTGATAGAGGGATCAGTTTTGGGAAAACAAGGACTTTATGGAAATATCTTGACATCCTCTATACTTAGGAATCATTAAATTTGGATTTTGATAAAGTTTAAAGTGTCAATTTTAAAAAAACATCTGCAGGCTTTTACAGTGCAAACTAGTAAAAATTAACTTATAAAATTTGTTCAATTTGATCTTCTTCCTCTCTCAACATGTCAAATAGACATGGAGAATTGTTCTTAGGTAGTTTTAGGATAATTTTGTGAGGTATATCTATTTGATTGAGTTCTAATTTGAAATTTTAAAACTTTGACAACAAAACGACTGTGAAAGCTTTGAACTCGGTTTGAAAGATTTATTTTAAGTATTTTTGTCTAATTGAACTCATTTATATCCTGGTATGTTCAATTTTAATGTTTCATTATTATTTCTTGATTGCAGGTTCGGTCTGTGCATTTTGGATTAAATAAATTACTAGTTTGAAAATACAAAACAAAGATCAAATTTTAAAGGGTTTACTTGCCATTTTCTTCTTCCAAGTATTATAATACGTTCCAATTCTAATCTAATACATTTAGTTGATTCAATTCAAATATTCAGAAGGTAAAATACATTTCTGATTTCCAATTTTCACATATTTTGAAAGATAGAGTATTACACTTCTTCACACACTTTTCTTTCTTTCAATCAAAGAT
Organism: Taxus wallichiana var. yunnanensis; assembly: GCA_018340775.1. Taxonomy (NCBI): domain Eukaryota; kingdom Viridiplantae; phylum Streptophyta; class Pinopsida; order Cupressales; family Taxaceae; genus Taxus; species Taxus wallichiana. The sequence continues at coordinate 578,152,513 of CM031241.1, read as the reverse complement.
TACAACTCACATTTAGATGATTAAATTCAATAAAATGATGCAATTTGAGGAAGGTCATGAAATCCTTCATTAATTTCAAATACAACTTTACATATTTTCTTTCATTCTTCAATTTCATCATACAAAACAAAATATCTTGCTTTCAAAAGATCGGAGCAGTATGTCTCTTTCACATTTCAATATATAACTTGCAAATCAATATAATATCTTTCCATTAAAAACATTTACAAGTTCATCCACTTCAAGTGGGAGAGGTTACAATAAAATTTATCTCAAGGAGGAACTGTTCAATTGTCTTTTTCTCAGCTCTAAAACAACAACATGTGCATACTTCTCATTCTCCCAAATTGTGATCACAACAAGAGTAGGGGAAAGGAAATTCTCTCCACCCAACCAAGACATCCAATGAAAAGGAGAAGCCATCCTTCTTCATTGGCCCCTGAGCCCCAACCACAATGCAATAAAATATTTTATCCAACTCATGGCAACAACAGGCTTCCACAAACACACAAGAAATATCTAAAAAATAAAACAAAATCCAAAATAGAATGTAGTTTACAACTACATAAAAGCATGAAAAACATTACTGAGGCTTCATCTAGCAAGCCAAAGGAGCAAGAAACTATAGGGGATGCTTCTTATGCCTCCCAAAGGGGAAATGGCTATCACCACCTGAATTACAAACCACCAAAATATAGTATATCAAAGCCCTGACATTCCTTATGCCTCCCCCAAGTACCCCTTATTCCTCACATTTCCTTATGCCTCCCCAACCTTTTATGGCACCCCATAACGAGTAAAGAAATGTAAGCTATTTCTTTGTAAGGTGGAACCCCAATCCCAACTCCCTTAACCTTTATAGCTCCCTAAAACACATTTGTGCCTCCCATAAAATAAACCCCATAGTCTTCTCCTACACCGTTCCTAGGCCATCTATCCAACAACCCACAACATATCAAAACATTCACAAATTAACATTTACATTCATAAAAGAAGAGTATTTCAAGAGCCAAGCTCTTACCTCTCCATGATGGAGTTTCCCAAGTTCCAAACAACATTGTTTCCAGGAAAACAATCCAAAAATCCACCAAACAACAAGCATGCAACAATCTACAAGCTTCTCCAAAAGCAAGAGCTCCCAAAACAGCAAGAAATTTTCCTAAGAATGAAGTCTCCCAAGTTGAGCAACCCAAAACAAGGCAAGCAATTCAAATTTTAAAGAAGAGGGAAGAGAAGTGGATGAGGTGGGTCCATGTAGGATGCCACTTCACACATCCTCAACCCCAACCCAAAATTCAACTTAATTCTTCAATGCATAATAAATAGGTGGGTGAAAAATATGATAGTTTACTTACACACTCAAATCCAACCCACACCCCAAAGGACTGAAATTAAATCATGTAAGAAAAATGCAATTAAAACCTACAATTTTCCTTCTCAAAAAGTATTATAAAATTCTAATCTCAACTCTCCAACCGTAGGTATGGTTGGTAATTAAATTTAAGAGGTATGGGACAAGTTTAACTTGTCCCACAAGCCTCCAAGGACAATTTTGAATTTTCAAGAAGGTGGAGTGTTTCACACTCAAAAGTTAACTTACACATCACTTACACATCTCTTACAACACTATTAATTACTTTCTTATGACATATTTTAATTTATTAACTTAACAACATGATTACTGACAATAATTTACCATAATTAATAAATAATGAAAAGGAATCAATAAAAAGGAATCAAATAAATAAATATACATAACCCTTGGTCACATTTTAAGGTGATCCCCCATGGGAATACTTAACAATCAAACACACACACATGAACAATACTGGTTGCCATGGTGACCTTGTTGAATTCATCTAGAATTCCAATGTGGTTGGTCTTCAATTCCCCATGTTTGTTGTGATATTTTTAACCTGCACAATACAAATACCCCTTAGGCCTCGTGGCTCTATCAAAACATCCAAATGTATATAGTATAATTTTAAAATCATCAATATATATCTAAATCACAATAACATCAAAACAATCAACAATATCACTTACGGTTTCATCAAAGAACTATATAATCATCAATTTTAAATTCAATTTTCTCGGTCTACTTAATATATCCAAATATCACATGTCCTAACAACATCCACAAATATATATATATATATATATATATATATATATATATATATATATAACCATGTCCAACAACATGTCAACATCTATATAAAATGTCTCTAACAATCATCATGCATCATATATGAATTAGAGTCAACAATAATCTATGATCTAACATCTAACACCATACTAAATCAAAACTATAATAATGTCCATAATATAGTCAGCAGTATCATGATCAATATCAAAAGTGTCGAAGGGAAGTGGGCACTACACCCCCCTCACTTTAGACTTGACTTCCTCCTAAAAGTCACTGGAAAGAGAGATAGGAACAAATGTAATAGAAAAAGGATCACTCCATTATGGGATTGGTTGGTTCAAAAAAGTGTGGGTCTACAGAACCTAAGTTTGGTCCAATGAAATTCAACAAGAATAAGGGAGATTACAAGGGATGAGTTCTAAAATTTCTGCATGCAAGGCTACGAACACTTAAATCTAGAGAGTAAAAATACGCTATCAACCAAGATACCACACATAACAATATAACATGAAGAGTTCAAAAGAGTCTTAAGAGTAACCACCAAGTAGAGGAATAATATGGAGAATTCCATGAGTTTGAGAACAATCACATAGTTTCCCAAGGAATACAACATACTACAATAATAAAAGTTGAGGTTTCTACTAAGTTTAAGCCATGATTTCAAGGTTCGTTGTCTAGACAAGGCTAGCAAAAATAAACTATGATCAAATTTTCACGAGGAACAAGTCTACTCAATGTCCCACAATTTGAGGATCACACGATGAGGTTAATCAACAAGGAAACCAAAATCGAAAAAATTTAAAATCAGGGAACTATTCATGGAAAACACTTTTATAACTCGAGAGGGTACAATTAACTTTTCATGGTAATACAAGCGAAGTCAAGACCACAATTTTTCCTATAGTTTTATTTTTACACTTTTTTTTAAGAATCGAACACACCATACCAACCAAATCTAATGAAGTCAACCATTTAGCAATATATATATATATATATATATATATATATATATATATATATATATATATATATATATATATATATCTCCCTAGCAACTAACATATCAATACAAGTACCATACATTATAGCACAATGGGATTTATTTATCTTATTTCCTACTCAAGCTCAAAATAACCATAAAGAGAGCACAAAGAAACACCAATGACCACTTAAGCTTGCTAGGGAGAAGAACAAGTAACACGGATTCCAACTACAATCCAAAGGTGCATCGTATCAAAAGTGAATAACATCATCTCGCACTTTCCATCCTAATGGAAAAGGGGCAACAATAAAAAGGTGACCCAAGAAAATATGAAGAAAAGAAGACTTCCCAAAGTTATTTTATATCCTTAACATATGTTGCCTTAAAATTACAATAACTTAGGTCTCCAAGGACAAGACAACACGCAAGGAGGTTACTTCTTAAACAACAGATAAGTCTCAATCCAAAATGACCCCAACTCACACTCGTCAAGCTACAGGATCATAAGGGTATGATGACCCAAAAATCCCAGAAGAAAATCACATACATATACGAATAAGAAAGTACTAAGCAACTAGAACACATTGCTATCCACCAGGTGTTTCACAATTTCAGGTAGGCGATAGAACTACAAGTTCAACTAAACATGCACTCAATACACATAAATCTTACTTATTTTATAACTCAACTAATTTAGTCAAAATTTGTAGTTTCATTTGCTCAAGCACTCTCCTTTATGAGTTTTATTAATTAAACTTCCTCTTATTATGACATCGCAACTTTGTGTTATAAGGACCGGGTAAGTGCACCAAGTTGGGGGACAATTAAGTGGACATCAAATCCTGAATTTTACATTAAAAACAACAAAACATCAAATTTAGTCTTCCGCGGACTTGAACCATGCCGGAAACTAAAAACTATGTCATAAAAATGGTACCATTGCATAGGGGAGACTATTAGCTTTGTAGAAATACTGATTTTACAGTGAATAGAAGAGAATAAATATCATTTTATAATTTTTTACTAATAGTAGGTCTTTAAGACACTTTTTCCTGTGAATGTTTATGTCTACGTTTAAGACTGCAAAATTTGTTTCACTTATCAGAATGTGATAAAACTTATACCATCCCAGCCATGGTGAAATTATATACATGTTCAAAAAAAAATTATTTGATTTCAATATTTTTGATGAAGTTATGGCGGCAAACGGAAAGTGCTCTGTTTTCTTTATGTTTTCATACCACTTTCACGGAAAAAATCATAAAAAATAAAATATTACTCAAAAAAATACAAAATAAAATCCATCCCAAGATAGATAGTGGCATATAACTTCTCACAAAAGAAAATATATATATATCAATTTTTGGTCATCCAAATTGTGGGCAAACGGACTATAATCTTATCAGCGTTTTTAAAAAATACCAAGTCATTGAATTTTGAGTGTTTAATATAGCTAATCTTGTCCATTTTTTACAAAAATTAGTATTTTAGAAACTAGATTCCGGATGCTACGATTCATATTAATATAATTTTGTCTAATTTTGAGTGTATGTATTGCTAATAATCCTTACAAGTTGATATTATGTTGTTATTTGCAATATGATGTCCACGGATGACCCTATATTTGTCCATCAACTTCCTGCACTTACCCGACCACTAAGGGGGCATGATATCTCATCACTCTGTAAACGCAGAAAAGATAAAAAGTATTTATTTTACTCCTAGGGGAGGTAGATGGACAAATTTTTCCCTTTCTGTTCTTCTACATGTTTTTGTTTCTATTAATCTACCAAGGTTAAAGCAAGAACCATTTTCTCTTTCTATGTTCTAGTTTATTTGTTAAGCTTCAAGGCCAAATCTCCTCAATTATAGTTTTATGATGTTTGGGTGAGTCAACTTGTCAATTAAAAATTTAATGAGAAGGAAGGGTAAACATATCACATTGTTACTTTTATGGGAGAGAGAGGTAAATCAACACATCACATTTTTAATTCTAAGGAAAACAAGGGACATTTAACATAGAAAACACATTATTGCTTTTGTAAGAACTAGGAAACAATGAACCAACAAGGATCACAACAATATTTCGAGGATTTTTTTCCTACTAATTACAAGTATCATAAAACATTCCTAGTGGGTTTCTACAAGTTCTCAAAAGAAGTTACAAGGGAGGCCCATTAAGGAAGCATAATTACTTTTACTGATCTACTAGGGTTTTAAAATGTTTGTTGTTTTGGCAAAAATATTTTACTCACCTGATAAGACAAGGAAATTTTTCAAATCTACACCCATATTACCATAGGATACCACCAACCAAGCAATCAAAATGAAAAGGAATATTTTAACTATAAGAACACCACATACTCGCTAGAAAGCATCAAATGTAAGTAGACAGTCAGCTATCTATTCAACATGGCTTTATGACCAAGGGTCACCGTTTTGCAAGAAGAATCACATTATAAACTACCACCATGATTAAATTATCAAGGTCTAATTACACTATCATCACCAATGTCATGGTCTAAAAGACTCAAAGCATCCATAAGTGTCTCCACGTAATCCAAAATTTATAGGTCATAGAGTATTATTCATAGTAACAAAAATTGTTAAGGAAAGGGTAGACTTATTTATAGGTCAAGAGGGCAAACAAACACACTTAATTTACACAAAATACTCGAATGGGATTAAATCTAACCATAATTACCAAGATGCATACAATCCTCAAGTCACTACTTAATATAATGAAATGAGGAACTCTTGATAAAACTTAGCATGCCATCAAAGAGAAGCCACTACCAGACAAACACTTTTCCACTAACATCCACAACCAGCCAAAAGCAAACTAATCCCACCATAATTCATCAACCCACAATTAAACACCTCTACTCCGACGAGGTTCAAGCTCTTACTAGATTGTAAGAGAATCACCACCACCGCTAATAGACTGCTAACTAGAACACACAACACAACGAACTCTCTTCCCAACAAGGTCAAGTAATGAAAAGGTCACTCTAAGATCCTAGATACACTTAAGGTTTTGTGCATCTAAAACTAAGGCATAACTTTAAGCACCTAAGAGGACATTCAAGACACCTAGGGTGTACCCCATACGACAAAATGTATGAATACAAGTAGCATAGAACCATCTCATCATCATGCAAGAAGAAATCCATGTAACGTTTAGCTAAGTAGCCAACAACATAACGAACTCCAAGTCACCAATCAAAATAATTTCTAAGAAATATCGGCAATCAAGGAAAGTGGCTAAGTAGCCCCATTGCAAAGTCTGAAAATTCTTGCAAAAATATAAATAACTAAAAGAGCCTCGAGCTTCGCAATCCAATCATAAAATAAGATGTTGGTCCTTGATAAAATGACATAAGTTTATGAATGTAAAATACAAAATGTTAACACCACATTCACTTCAGCCCTTCATGGCCGCTAATAGGGGTACTCTACCTCGAGGTCAGTTCTAAGGACACATGCGCATGATTGGGTCATAAACAAAATCCATACTTAATGTCCAATCTCCCATACGGGTAATAAAATGAAAAACTGACAACCAAACCAACTTTCCTAACTATTGAAGGAAGGAAGCTCTAAACAACTTCTAATTAACTCTTCCCGACCCTAGGACACAACCACTATTGTCCAACCACAAGATTCACACCATACAATTTATCATTCCAACAACTCCAATAAGGAAGGGTCTCAACAAAGGGCTTAACACATCATACAATTAAATCAAGTTTTAGGACTTGTAAAACAACACATTTTCAAAGGGGAACCAAGTTTCCACTATACTATAAGTTCACAAAAATCATTTTAATTTGACATTCTTAGTTACCCATATTTAGACAAAACACCACTGATTGTGTACAACAATTCAAACAACTTATTATTTTATTATTATTTTAATTTTGGTAGTTCAAATGAACAGAGTAATGTAATATTTCTTCATACACATTTCTTTTTCAATTTTCAAACAAGTTTGTTTTCTTATATTCAAAAGTGTGTTAGGTTTACAGTTCATGTCTCAAGTTTTCTAGTGTGCGCAAGGGTCCAAGATTTGAACCCATGGCTCTGATACTAAGTGTAACACCCGCTAAAAGAACCCACTTGAGACCCAAGAACAACCTATGATTAGTTAGGAAAATTATGGAATAAATTTTTTTTAAGGAGTCTACAACCAGGTTACAAGACAAGAGTTGTCACTAACTTGTTCCGAATAATTCTAATCCACTAGAATATAATTTTCTTTTATTGACAATAATTAGAGGTCACAAGATCCAAAATTTAGGGTTAGAAAGTTAAATTAGGTTCGAGAGGGTAATTTCTCACCATACACACTCTCTAACAAGATTAAAGATTCAACTTGATTTTTCTCAAACTTAATGCATTCAAATTTTTCCTAAATCACTCCCATTGGATAAGAAATTTCCTCACCTTTCCATTGATATAATGAAGTCCTCCTAACTCCTCATATTTCTCAAGTTATGGGCCGGGGCCTTGGGGTGAAAATTTTCCGCAAGAGCGGGCTTGCAGTGCAGGGGAGAAATTTTGCCCCAAGGGCGGGTCTGTGGGCCATGGGGAGAAATATTTCCTAGAGGAGGAGTCGGTCAGTGGGGCAGCGGGAGACATTTTGGAAAATTTCCTACATGGGGCAAAAAGCCAACATTGTGCCCGCGAGTCTATAAGGGACACGTAATGCCTCCTCATCCAATGTGGGGAAAGCGGGGTGGCTGGGATGAAAAGGTTTTAATGCCCCAAAGAAAAAAGGGGTATAATTCACCCGCACCTCCGCTGACACCTTGTAATGCCACATGGCAACTCCTGATTGGCTATGGGGTGGCAAGGTGGCAGGGAAAATTTAGAAAATTTTCCTAAATTTTTCGAAAAACATAAAAGGCAAAAAGGAACCTGCTCCTTCGCTGATGCCTCGCGACACCACGTGGCATCTCCTGATTGGCTGCGGGCGTGAAGAAAAAATTTAGAAAATTTTCCCCAAATTTTTTTTGAAGCCCTAAGTAAAATAAATATCCACCCATCCGCCAATGCCTCATGGTGCCATGTGGCCACCTCGATTGGCTATAGGCTTTGGGGGCGGTAGGGAAAATTAGGAAAATTTTGACAATTTTTTTTTGAAGTGCTAAGCTTAAAATGGGGTCCATCCTCCACTAACACCTCATGGTGTAGCGTGGCATCCTCTCGATTGGCTGTGGGTTGGTGGGGTGGTGGGAAAAATTAGGAAAATTTTCTCAAAAAATTTCTGAAATGCCAACGGAAAATTCCAGCCCGAGCCCGCCAAGTAAATTTTTTCCAATTTTTTTTTTGACACCAAGTGAAGGAAAACATTCACTAGGCCATAAATTTTGATAGAAGGCTCGGTTTTGGGAAAATGAGGACTTTCTAGAAATCTCTCAACATCCTATATACTTAGGAATAATAAATTTAGATTTTGATAAAGTTTACGGGTCAATTTTGAGAAAACAATTTGCAGGATTTTACAGTGCAAACTAGTAAAAAATTAAATTATAAAATTTGTTCAATTTGATCTTCTTCCTCTCTCAACATTTCAAATAGACATGGAGAATTGTTCTTAGGTGGTTTTCAGATAATTTTGTGAGGTAGATATATTTGATTGAGTTCCAATTTGAAATTTTACAACTTTGATAGCAAAACGAATGTAAAAGCTTTGAACTTGGTTTTGCTAGGTTTTGAAAGATTTCTTTTAAGAACTTTTGTCTAATTGAACTTATTTATATCTTGGTATGTTCAATTTTAATGTTTCATTATTATTTCTTGATTGCAGGTTCGGTCTGTGCATTTTGGATTAAATAAATTGCCAGTTTGAAAATACAAAACAGAGATCAAATTTTAAAGGGTTTATTTGCCATTTTCTTCTTCCAAGTATTATAATACATTCCAATTATAATCTAATACATTTATTTGATTCAATTAAACTATTCAAAATCTAAAATACATTTATGATTTCCAATTTTCACATATTTCAAAAGACAGAGTATTACACTTCTTCATATGCTTTTCTTTCTTTCAATTAGAGATTACAACTCACATTTAGATGATTAAATTCAATACAATGATGCAATTTGAGGAAGGTAGTGCAATCCTTTATTGATTTCAAATACAACTTTACATCTTTTCTTTCATTCTTTAATTTCATCATACGAACACAATTTCTTACTTTGAAAAGATTGGAGCAGTATGTCTCTTTCACATTTCAATATAAAACCCGTAAATCAATACAACACATTTCCATTAAAAACATTTACAAGTTCATCCACTTCAAGTGGGAGAGGTTACAAAAGAATTTATCTCAACAAGGGACTATTCAAATGTCTTTTCTTAGCTCCAGACCATCAACATGCATACTTCTCATTCTCCCAAATTGTGATCACAACAAGAGTAGGGGAAAGGCAAAACTCTCCACCCAACCAAGAATTCCAATGAAGAGGAGAAGCCATCCTTCTTTATTGGCCCTTGAGCCCCAACCAAAATGTAATAAAAGATGTGATCCAACTCATGACAACAACAAGCTTCCACAAACACACAAGCAACATTTTCAAAATAAAACTCATCTAAAATAGAATGTAGTTTACAACTACATTAAAGCATTGTTATCACCGAATCACAGCACCCTTATGTTTCCATAAGTGCATATACTTGAACTCACGGTGTGATTGGATAACATGGGTACTATCTCCAAGTTGTGGGACTTGCTACTTGAGATAGACCTCCAGAGAAAGTCTGGTTCTTGCTCCTAAACTACCTGCCACAATCTACTCTAATGCAGGGGAAACTAACTATTCTAATCTAAATTTCCAAGGGACCAGGGAGAGAGAATGCATAAAATGAAATCCTACACTAAAGCGGTGATACACCAGAAAAGGAGGGTGTGAGAGTAGTCTTCAAATGTGTGAAATACAGAAGCAAAGTGCACACTAGAAGAGGTGATGACAGTTCTCCATAATCTAGCAAAATGCATTCACAACAATATTTCAAACATACACAATGATAATGGATCCCTGCAAGAACATAATAATAGACACAATATTCTTATAACTAAGATTGGAGGGGCAAGGAGAATACAAGAAAACACAGCAGGGGAAGATACATCCACAAACTTGTATTTTATTGCTTCATGATATGCACAGTTCAATCTATTACAAGAAAAGGGCCTGGATCACCATGCAAGGAGTCCACTACAAGGACCTACAACACATTGGCTTTACAAAGTGATTTTGGCATAGCTTTGCTACAAAAACTACCTCCCCTTACAATGAGCCCAACTCTCCAATTTATAGAAGAAATGAGAAGAGAAAGAAAAGGGAAAATGGAAATCCTGAAATCTGTCCTTCAACCACTTGTAAGAGGCATTAAATGGAGTAAAATGATTATATATTACTTGCAAAAGTCTCCCCATACTTTCCCATGTCCTGCAGCAGAGAAAGAATGATGACCATGCCTCTTAATTGCACTCCCAACTACCAAATAAAACACTGTTATGAACCCGGCCACGTTTTATAAAAACTCTCCATTGATCTCTCACCAAATCTGGAATTTATTGATTTATTTTCATTGGGCTCGGAGCCACGATTCCAACGGTACCAATTTTGTGCGATTTCATTGAGAAATGCAAAAGTTATGGCCTTCTGAGTGCAGCGTGATATTTTGGGTCTTGCAGGCGTTTTCTGTCATTTGACGGGAATGAGCATTAACTAACTGGAGCCGAATATTGCTCATTCCAGAAAGTCCAATTTTGTGAAAATTAGAGCTCGGAGTCAAAAGTTATGGCCGTTTGAAGTTTCACGGGTCAAATGTTGACTTTTCTTCTTTGCCTTCGGCCGCTTCGGCTTTTCGCATCCCTCGCGTCCCGTGTGTACCTTTGTCCCAACTGTCTCGGATGAAAATCTCCTGCTTTGGCCAATTCAGGCTTCCTTGTTCCTGTTTGAGGTGAAGACACGTGGCGAGATTCCATTCATTAGCGACTCTTTTGGCTTTTCGCGTCCCACGCGTACTTTTGGCCCAACTGTCCCGGACGAAAGTCCTCTGTTTCAGCTGAATCGACCGGTTCGCATCCTCCACGTACTTTTGGCTCGGATGTCCCAAACTGTCTGGGACAAATATCTCCGAACTGCCCGAAATGGACCGACTTGCGCCAAACTGGCTGATCCACGTCCCGCACCTACTTTGGCCCAGATGTCCCAAACCGCGCGAAACAAAAGACTTAGGCAATTTTTTCCCTCTTTCGGCTGATTCGGATTTTCATGTTCCGATGTCCCAACTATCCCGCATACTGCCTGGACTAGGACTTAGCTGATTTATTCATTTCTTCGACCCCCAAGCTTGGTACAACGAATCTCGGTGACGACTTCGAACCCTTCAGACCCGAAATGTCTTAACACAAATTCTACAACCTTATTTTTTACATTTCTTCCATTTTCTCAACTTGTTGGGATTTCTTCTTGGGTGGGGGAGTTAGAAAATGCCGAGGGGACCCCGAAAAACATGATTTTGGGCCTCGAATCAATCTTACTCACTCGGGACTGAATAATCTGATGCGTGTTATCAAAATTACCTTAAGGGGTGAATTTTAGATAACAAGCATGACAAACATTACTAAGGCTTCATCCAGCAAGCCAAAGGAGCAAGAAACTATACGGGATGTTTCTTATTCCTCCCAAAGGGAAAATGGGTATCACCACCCGAATTACAAACCACCAAAATATAGTATATCAAAGCCCTAACATTCCTTATCCCTCGCCCAAGTACCCCTTATTCCTCACATTTCCTTATGCCTCCCCAACCTTTTATGACACCCCATAATGAGTAAAGAAATTAAAGCTATTTCTTTGTAAGGTGGAACACAAATCCCAACTCCTCCACCCTTATACCTCCCTAAAACACACTTGTGTCTCCCATAAAATAAAACCCATAGTCTTCTCCTACACCATTCTTAGTGTAACGCACCAAAAATACCAACACAAGAACAACACAGTGAAATACAGGATAACTTTTTTTTTTGACTTGCTTTGACTCAACACGACACAACATGTCGTCACAAGGTTACAACCAACACTTGGAACCATTTGTTACGGGGAAGACCACAAGGTCAGCATGGAAACGTTCACACTTATCAAGGACAATTTATTTTTCTTTTGACGAGACAACATGGAAGTCCAACCACATGACACACTCACAGCTAGGGCAAGCCACAGTAAGAAATGGTTAGGGTTTATTTATTTTGGTAAGACACCCTTTAGCTCATGACTTAAGTTTTCAGAAGGAATCAATATATGGTTCGCACAAATTCATCTCACCAACTAAGTTAATTTCTTAAACACTGTGGAGTAGTTCACTTAAAGTCTTCTCCTACTTACTAAATCTTAATATCTTCCAGAAACTAACCATTGTTTTCCTTTAAGCTTGTTTAAGAGTTCACCCCAAAGGGATAGTGTTCGCTAGTTTAGCTAGGGGTATCAATTTATAAATGTTTACTTCACAAAGGATGTTTTCATTTTGATCACTCATGGAAGTATTTGGTTTCAAATAGATCACCTTTACATTTATTTGTTGAATATAAAATTATTATTTTTGTTTAGCTTCTTTAAGGGTTAACTGACTCATTTTACTTTACTTATAAAATATTGTCGCTAATTCTTAGAAAGATTTAACTTAACAATTTATTCTCAAGATCAAAGTTTTACAATACTCATATCAATGTAAAGATTGAAAGCCATTTCTCCCAAGGATAATTTCAAGCTTAACTACACAAGAACAAGACACTTTATTTCACCATTACCAAACAATACAAGGCAAGAGGTCATACCAACTCTCTTTACAAGCAATGTTACACAATTTACAACTCATTGGACATTTTTACAAGGAACTTCATAATGGTACAGATGAAACTTTTACACTCTTTTCTTCTAGTCTACTCGCATAATCCATCTCGCACAAATATTAACTAAAGTCAGGTTCATAAGAACTCGAGCATGTTAAGGCTACACAATGCAATAATAAGCTAACAATTAACAATATCAAGAAAAGAATATTCTAAATTCAGAAATGGATTAAAACACAACTCACAACTCCAATATTAATCTCATGAGAGAGAAAACTAAATCATCCAACAAGGAGAAAGTCCAAATACTAGTAAGAACAAAATTACATAAATCAAGGCAAGACCTTATGGGTTGGAAACAAGAAAGTCAAGAGTGTTGATATCTCCTTCATGTAATGCTATGGGTTACGTGATAGGAATCTAAAATTTACTCCATCCAACTAAAGGGGTCCAAGAGAAGACAAGCGTACTAATTATGATCGTAGGCGCAAAGCAAAAATGACGTTATCCAATTCTTCCAGGGGCTCCAAAGTAATATGGGTTCGATGCCCTTAAAAGAACACAACTATAGTTTTGGTTTTAACCAAGGAGTTTACCACTACCTCCTTATCGGATTTCTTAAAACGTAGTACTAGTTAACCAAAACAAATCCACTTTTCCAAAAGCGTTTGAAAGAGACACACAGAAAGGGCCATTATTCTACCAACAAACCCTATCCTAATCGTCAACTTCTCTACATAATATAAGGGAAGACTAAACCCAAAAGTCGTTAATAATTTTTATATAATTCAGACAATGTCAATAAACATTAAAATAAAAATTGATTTCCCTAACAAGGCCACAAAATGGGACCTTTTAGTAACCAAGTTTGAAGTATACGGTATTCGAGTTCGAAAACAAAGGGATTCGATACGCAGAGGGCAAAACACCAACGATGCCCCAGACTCAAAAGACCTTACCACGAGTACAAGCACAAACCAAGAACCAACGCACATAGCTATCAGGAAGGTTACGCAGTGCAGTCAGGCCTAGAAGTTCTATGGACTCCTTGCCAAAGGTATAGAAGATGGAAAATTTTACCCGATCCATGTGGGCTTATCGAGGAAAAGTCTTAGCAAATATCAAACAGATAAATATAACAGCCACCTATGATATTATCACTGAAATCAGCTGTCATCTAACAGGAAACGAGTTCACGAGTCCAATACCATGGATTCACCTACAACTTTTGTTTCAGTCCAGCTAGTAATAGGTTGCTTGCGACCCTTAATAAAAATTGTAGAAATTTCATTCAGTTAAACTTACAATGTTTCCCCTTGCTTTAATCAAACAAGAGTTTACATCAAGAAATAGGTATAGTAATACTCTCAACACGTGGAGGCCAAATAGATGCCAGGTTATCCCTCATCTAGACTAGGTACAACAGTCAACCATGTACAGTTCTAAAACAAACCCCAAATGCCATTTTCTAATCAAACATAAAGTAAGGAATGCCCATAGGCTTAAACAAGTTTCAGACACAACGTCACTATTAATGTACCTTTTAGCAAGACAAGAGAGCCTTAAACAGGAAATGCGTATTTACTCAACCAAAAGAGGTATGTAGGCTTAACCTTCTATTTAGTAACCTTCAATTATAACTACCATCACAGAATTCTTTTAAAAGAGGGTCATATAAGCAAACCAAAACTCAATAATGTTTCCTTCCCTACGAACTAGACTCGCCTCACTCAATATTGCATAAAGAACCCATTTAGACAAATATGAAATAGAGTAAGCTATAAGAGAGGAAGGAACATTCCAAGCAAAATCAGTGAAATTGGAATAAGATTTAAAGGAACAACCACACAATCAGGCAGTGATATAAACAACCATGAAAACATCTAGTCTAGGCGCCATTCAAGAGGAAAGAAAATTCATTTCAAGATACTGAAAGAAGGTAGAAAACTATTACAAGGGGTAGATTTAACATGCCTGGTTTAAAACGCCATCTCCATGCATATGATTGTTTCAATGCCGTTGCTTGCCTTTAACCCAAAGTGCTTTGCGAGCTCGAGCTAGCGCCACAACCACGCAGTGAAAAACAGCTACAAACCAACCCCATGATTTGAAGCTCGGACACGAGACATATTGATTACACCACGCTCCTGGCTCGGGTAGGCATCTACCGTGATGATACACAACCTTTTCCTTCATCAGATTTGGGGACAACATCAAAATCTCGGTGAAAACATTGCAAATTGTAGCTTGTAAGGTGTGATAATTCCAACAACACCCTTTATGCCTGCCAACATATTGACTCGTAGAAGATGCTCATATAGTTGCAAGGCAAATTGTGCTTCATGAATATTCTGATATGAAGCAGATCGGCCTCAAAAGATTGCAAAGTTGAACCCTGCCTACAGGAAACCAATCAACTAGCAAACCCCAAACCTGCGAAGGACCGTTGTCTCAAAGGTAGAGTGCTCAGCAATGCTGATGGAGGTCCTTGATTTGAGTCCTAGCCGATCCATGCCTTACAACATTATCATTAGCAAAATTCTAAGCAAAGTGATCTCCCTGAAATGAAGTAATAAGATGGAACAATTGTCCTTAGTTCTCTGCACATCCTTCAGGCTCCTACAGGCTAGAAGTAGTCCCACTGCTAACTGAGTTACCATTTCTCTTGATCAAGCAAACCATCATGGGTTCTTTCCTTGGGCTGATATAGTACAGATCCACGCCTATGAGATTCTCTCCCATGAGTTACATCGTAAAACAAGTAAGGAAGCAATAGAGAATCTCATAAATAAATTTCATCAGGTCTGTTGGTAACACCCTCACTGTCCAAGGTCAATTTGGAAGAACAACTCAGTACAAGATCTGGATCTGAAAGAAAATATCCTGCTACCTTCATCTCCCAAGACATTTTCTCCAACATTGCATAGATCTCCTGTGCCATGGGTGTGATCTGTCTCCTTGAAGGAGAGTCCCAAATTCGAGGGTGTAAACGATGCTGAACAAATATCAACAAGGTTGGACCACCTGCTTGTTGGAGCGCTCAACCCGGCTTCTACTACTGCAACAAGCCTGCTGCCTAGCTAATAATTGTTGCAGGCAGTTGCTGTGGATCCCGAACAAGAACACACCATACAGCACCCAAAGAACGTGGAGGTAACACGCCTACCTCCCTATCTTGTAGCTTCATCTACAACCACCATATCAAACCCATGGCCAGAACTAGGAACAGTGGTGAACACGATCTCAGCCTCATTGCAAAACTTGCCTCAAGGTTTGATCGGGCTTCTTCTATGCGAGATCCGCCACCTGGACAGAGGCGACTTCCCAAAAAGAAAGGGCAAGACAGCCCAATCTACAACTTTATCTCGTTCTCCTACTACAGCTACGAGATTTTGCAACAGCCGATCATGGCTGTGGTCGCGTGCAACCAGAACAGAATGGACAGAACGCCTAAAATGGTCAATCCCGCCAACACGTTGCCCTTGCAACACTTTCACTGTCACTTCGTCGATTGAGAATGTAACCAGAAGGGGAAAGACCCGAGTTTGAGGATGCAGTCAAACTGAACAGACAACAACATAGCGGACAACCTGCATGTTGGAAGTGCTCGAGACAGCTTCTGCAACAGCTGCAAGATTTTGCAACAACTGAACACGACTGTAGTAATTCATCTGTTTCAGCATTTGATGGAGCGCGACAAGCATTCGTGGTTTTGGGGAAAAAACAACAGGAGGCCACGTGAACAGCAGGTGAAGTCAACGTTTTTAATGAATGAGCATGTGCGGCACCAAATTCTCTTGCGTGAGCAGGTAAAAAAAGGAAAACAAAAGATTTGCCAGACAGGGAAAACAGTGGGTGCGGCCACCAGCAAGGGTTCTGTCACATCAACATTAATAGCTCCACCCTCCATGCCAAGAAGGAGACGAAGCTGACCGAGGCAAGGAAGTTTGGGGGGCATTACATTCTCCTCCCCTTAAGAAAGCATCGTCCTCGATGCGACATTACACAGAGGAAGAGGAATGGTACGCATCAAGGTACAGATAAGGAAGAAAGCACACCCCAAGGTTAAAATTTTAGTTGATTAAAGCATGGTCACAAGGTAGCCTTAGGAACATTTGGTAGAATTTTTAACTTTCAATGTTCTGTGAAGATTGGCAGTTCTTTCTTGTTCATCATTTCATTAGTCTCTTTCCATTAGCATTATTCTTAGTTTAATTGTTTTTTAAATTTCATCATTAAAGAGTTTTTGTTCATTCCTTATTGTGGGTGCCCAACATGAACTGCTACCACAACGCCCTATCAGGTTCACAAGACACTACAGATTCACAAGCACACAAGTATATACTTCAAGATTGTATTACACCACAAAAGGTTACACAATTACGGAAAAGAATAGGCACACTTCCCATAACATAGGTACTCATCACACATCAATGACTGACATACCAAATACTCAAACAGAAGAGTACTACAATCCACCAGACATTTCCTCAATTTGCATCAATGAAAGACTCACATAACAACAAACCATGCTACAGGTACATAGTGTCCACAAGGGAATCAATGACATGTCCACAACATCACAACACATAACCATCTGACATGAGTAACACATACATCAAAAGACCACTACCAAACATCACAATAACTCAACATATATCCTGAAACATCAACCATACAGACAAATATCATAAGCCTCCCTCAAACTCTTATGCCTCCCTCAAGTCTCTTATGCCTCCCTCAAACTCTTATGCCTCCCTCAAGTCTCTTATGCCTCCCTCAAACTCTTATGCCTCCCTCAAACTCTTATGCCTCCCTCAAGGAGGCCGGTTGTCTCTCTGTGCCCAAGGCACATCGAGTTTGGACACTCCTAACCCAAGTGACATAATAACGCGTAGTTCTCCATAACCCGCTAGTCATATGTACCCCTTGGGGCGTACCCCCATACAACGAAGCGGGTCCATAGGTCCAACCAATCCATGGTGCATCCCATGACCCTATTCCACACATCACGACATTAGAACCAGCACAACAATCCAATCAAAGTGCCAAGTGGCAAAGTACAAGCCTTGGGCAAGGCGGTAAAAATTCCCAATTTAAAAGAAGACCCCAAAATCAAGCTAAAATAAATGACCAAATGGCCAAAGTTAGTATCAAATCCCCATGTTAGTGCCACAAACCAAGGAAATGCCCAAAATTGTAAAGCATTGCAATCAAGAAAAGATGCTGGTCCTTGCAAAAATAAAGTAAAAGCTCAATTTACGAATAAAATCAACTTATAATAATGTCACATTACGATAACTGTGTGGCCTTATCTAGCCACCAAAGGGGTACTCAACGAGTTGCTGGCACTCGGAACATCGAGCCTCAGCTCGTAAAATATATATATCAATCCCGCCACCCTTCGACAAGGCCAAACATAGTCATAGATACACTAGGGTTGCATACATACAACCACATAGGGAGAGAGGAAAGAGTCACATGTAATCTACTAAACCGAGTTTTGACTCGAGTTATTGACCCATGGTACACCATTCCTCACTCTTAACATACACTTCTACCGATCTCCCTCAGGGTCGGTTAGTGTAAGGCTCACAACATAACATGTAACTACATTACTAACACCATGGTGGTACACACATAGCTACCATAACGTCTCACGTATGGTAGGTATACGGGGTAGATCACAATTATACATTCACAGGGCACAATACATCACTTTACTACATTCTGCACCCAAGGTGCAATCACAATACGATAGGGTTCATACACTCACCGTATGACCCAAAATCACAACATGAAGCATTACATATTACACAACTCATATATACGATGAACATAATAACATCACAACATAACAATAATTACTTCATAACAAGGTAGTACACACATTTCTTCAGAACATGGTAAAAACATCATGATACAACTCATTTCTTTTAACATCAACTAGTCATACAACACATTGATACACCCACATATCACAATATGCCACAATGCTCCAACACTACGTCATCCACATTAGAATTCTTTTCACACATCACAAACAATAATTTACATGTGAATTCTTCTTAGAATCCACAAGAAGGAGAGAGAATACTCTCATCCCCAACACATCAACATGATGACAAATACGCACTGAGTGACATACACATCACGTGCGTTCACAATATCACAATTACGACAATAATCACATCACGCTTACAGCACATTACTCTTCCAATATAAATCATCATCATGCAACATCATCATCATCATGCAGTATCATCATATAACACCACCACCACCATGCAACATCACCATACAACACCAATCCGGCCCATAGGTTCGAGAGCATGAACCTACGCTCTGATACCAAAAGTGTAACGCACCAAAAATACCAACACAAGAACAACACAGTGAAATAGAGGATAACTTTTTTTTTTGACTTGCTTTGACTCAACACGACACAACATGTCGTCACAAGGTTACAACCAACACTTGGAACCATTTGTTACGGGGAAGACCACAAGGTCAGCACGGAAACGTTCACACTTATCAAGGATAATTTATTTTTCTTTTTGACGAGACAACATGGAAGTCCAACCACATGACACACTCACAGCTAGGGCAAGCCACAGTAAGAAATGGTTAGGGTCTATTTATTTTGGTAAGACACCCTTTAGCTCATGACTTAAGTTTTCAGAAGGAATCAATATATGGTTCGCACAAATTCATCTCACCAACTAAGTTAATTTCTTAAACACTGTGGAGTAGTTCACTTAAAGTCTTCTCCTACTTACTAAATCTTAATATCTTCCAGAAACTAACCATTGTTTTCCTTTAAGCTTGTTTAAGAGTTCACCCCAAAGGGATAGTGTTCGCTAGTTTAGCTAGGGGTATCAATTTATAAATGTTTACTTCACAAAGGATGTTTTCATTTTGATCACTCATGGAAGTATTTGGTTTCAAATAGATCACCTTTACATTTATTTGTTGAATATAAAATTATTATTTTTGTTTAGCTTCTTTAAGGGTTAATCTGACTCATTTTACTTTACTTATAAAATATTGTCGCTAATTCTTAGAAAGATTTAACTTAACAATTTATTCTCAAGATCAAAGTTTTACAATACTCATATCAATGTAAAGATTGAAAGCCATTTCTCACAAGGATAATTTCAAGCTTAACTACACAAGAACAAGACACTTTATTTCACCATTACCAAACAATACAAGGCAAGAGGTCATACCAACTCTCTTTACAAGCAATGTTACACAATTTACAACTCATTGGACATTTTTACAAGGAACTTCATAATGGTACAGATGAAACTTTTACACTCTTTTCTTCTAGTCTACTCGCATAATCCATCTGCACAAATATTAACTAAAGTCAGTTCGCAAGAACTGAGCATGTTAAGGCTACACAATGCAATAATAAGCTAACAATTAACAATATCAAGAAAAGAATATTCTAAATTCAGAAATGGATTAAAACACAACTCACAACTCCAATATTAATCTCATGAGAGAGAAAACTAAATCATCCAACAAGGAGAAAGTCCAAATACTAGTAAGAACAAAATTACATAAATCAAGGCAAGACCTTATGGGTTGGAAAACAAGAAAGTCAAGAGTGTTGATATCTCCTTCATGTAATGCTATGGGTTACGTGATAGGAATCCAAAATTTACTCCATCCAACTAAAGGGGTCCAAGAGAAGACAAAGCGTACTAATTATGATCGTAGGCGCGAAGCAAAAATGACGTTATCCAATTCTTCCAGGGGCTCCAAAGTAATATGGGTTCGATGCCCTTAAAAGAACACAACTATAGTTTTGGTTTTAACCAAGGAGTTTACCACTACCTCCTTATCGGATTTCTTAAAATGTAGTACTAGTTAACCAAAACAAATCCACTTTTCCAAAAGCGTATGAAAGAGACACAGAAAGGGCCATTATTCTACCAACAAACCCTATCCTAATCGTCAACTTCTCTACATAATATAAGGAAGACTAAACCCAAAATCGTTACTAATTTTTATATAATTCAGACAATGTCAATAAACATTAAAATAAAAATTGATTTCCCTAACAAGGCCACAAAATGGGACCTTTTAGTAACCAAGTTTGAAGTATAAGGTATTCGAGTTCGAAAACAAAGGGATTCGATACGCAGAGGGCAAAACACCAACGATGCCCCAGACTCAAAAGACCTTACCACGAGTACAAGCACAAACCAAGAACCAACGCACATAGCTATCAGGAAGGTTACGCAGTGCGGTCAGGGCTAGAAGTTCTATGAACTCCTTGCCAAAGGTATAGAAGATGGAAAATTTTACCCGATCCATGTGGGCTTATCGAGGAAAAGTCTTAGCAAATATCAAACAGATAAATATAACAGCCACCTATGATATTATCACTGAAATCAGCTGTCATCTAACAGGAAACGAGTTCACGAGTCCAGTACCATGGATTCACCTACAACTTTTGTTTCAGTCCAGCTAGTAATAGGTTGCTTGCGACCCTTAATAAAAATTGTAGAAATTTCATTCAGTTAAACTTACAATGTTTCCCCTTGCTTTAATCAAACAAGAGTTTACATCAAGAAATAGGTATAGTAATACTCTCAACACGTGGAGGCCAAAATAGATGCCAGGTTATCCCTCATCTAGACTAGGTACAACAGTCAACCATGTACAGTTCTAAAACAAACCCCAAATGCCATTTTCTAATCAAACATAAAGTAAGGAATGCCCATAGGCTTAAACAAGTTTCAGACACAACGTCACTATTAATGTACCTTTTAGCAAAACAAGAGAGCCTTAAACAGGAAATGCGTATTTATTCAACCAAAAGAGGTATGTAGGCTTAACCTTCTATTTAGTAACCTTCAATTATAACTACCATCACAGAATTCTTTTAAAAGAGGGTCATATAAGCAAACCAAAACTCAATAATGTTTCCTTCCCTATGAACTAGACTGCATCACTCAATATTGCAGTAACCCATTTAGACAAATATGAAATAGAGTAAGCTATAAGAGAGGAAGGAACATTCCAAGCAAAATCAGCGAAATTGGAATAAGATTTAAAGGAACAACCACACAATCAGGCAGTGATATAAACAACCATGAAAACATCTAGTCTAGGCGCCATTCAAGAGGAAAGAAAATTCATTTCAAGATACTGAAAGAAGGTAGAAAACTATTACAAGGGGTAGATTTAACATGCCTGGTTTAAAATGCCATCTCCATGCATATGATTGTTTCAATGCCGTTGCTTGCCTTTAACCCAAAGTGCTTTGCGAGCTCGAGCTAGCGCCACAACCACGCAGTGAAAAACAGCTACAAACCAACCCCATGATTTGAAGCTCGGACACGAGACATATTGATTACACCATGCTCCTGGCTCGGGTAGGCATCTACCGTGATGATACACAACCTTTTCCTTCATCAGATTTGGGGACAGCATCAAAATCTCGGTGCAAACATTGCAGCTGTAGCTTGTAAGGTGTGATAATTCCAACAGCACCCTTTATGCCTGCCAACATATTGACTCGTAGAAGATGCTCATATAGTTGCAAGGCAAATTGTGCTTCATGAATATTCTGATATGAAGCAGATCGGCCTCAAAAGATTGCAAAGTTGAACCCTGCCTACAGGAAACCAATCAACTAGCAAACCCCAAACCTGCGAAGGACCGTTGTCTCAAAGGTAGAGTGCTCAACAAATGCTGATGGAGGTCCTTGATTTGAGTCCTAGCCGATCCATGCCTTACAACATTATCATTAGCAAAATTCTAAGCAAAGTGATCTCCCTGAAATGAAGTAACAAGATGGAACAATTGTCCTTAGTTCTCTGCACATCCTTCAGGCTCCTACAGGCTAGAAGTAGTCCCACTGCTAACTGAGTTACCATTTCTCTTGATCAAGCAAACCATCATGGGTTCTTTCCTTGGGCTGATATAGTACAGATCCACGCCTATGAGATTCTCTCCCATGAGTTACATCGTAAAACAAGTAAGGAAGCAATAGAGAATCTCATTAATAAATTTCATCCGGTCTGTTGGTAACACCCTCACTGTCCAAGGTCAATTTGGAGGAACAACTCAGTACAGATCTGGATCTGAAAGAAAATATCCTGCTACCTTCATCTCCCAAGACATTTTCTCCAACATTGCATAGATCTCCTGTGCCATGGGTGTGATCTGTCTCCTTGAAGGAGAGTCCCAAATTCGAGGGTGTAAACGATGCTGAACAAATATCAACAAGGTTGGACCACCTGCTTGTTGGAGCGCTCAACCCGGCTTCTACTAATGCAACAAGCCTGCTGCCTAGCTAATAATTGTTACAGGCAGTTGCTGTGGATCTTGAACAAGAACACACCATACAGCACCCAAAGGACGCGGAGGTAACACGCCTACCTCCCTGTCTTGTAGCTTCATCTGTAACCGCCATATCAAACCCATGGCCAGAACAACAAGGAACAGTGGTGAACACGATCTCAGCCTCATTGCAAAACTTGCCTCAAGGTTTGATCGGGCTTCTTCTATGCGAGATCTGCCACCTGGACAGAGGCGACTTCCCAAAAGAAAAGGGCAAGACAGCCCAATCTACAACTTTATCTCGTTCTCCTACTACAGCTACGAGATTTTGCAACAGCCGATCATGGCTGTGGTCGCGTGCAACCAGAACAGAATGGACAGAACACCTAAAATGGTCAACCCGCCAACACGTTGCCCTTGCAACACTTTCACTGTCACTTCGTCGATTGAGAACGTAACCAGAAGGGGAAAGACCCGAGTTTGAGGATGCAGTCGAACTGAACAGATAACAACATAGTGGACAACCTGCACGTTGGAAGTGCTCAAGACAGCTTCTGCAACAGCTGCAAGATTTTGCAACAATCCGAACACGATCAGTAGCAATTCATCTCTGTTTGCATTTGATGGAGCGCGACAAGCATTCGTGGTTTTGGGGAAAAAAACAACGGGAGGCCACGTGAACAAGAAGTCAACGCGTTTTTAATGAATGAGCATGTACGGCACCAAATTCTCTTGCATGAGCAGTAAAAAAGGAAAACAAAGGATTTGCCAGACAGGGAAAATAGTGGGTGCGGCCACCAAAGCAAGGGTTCTCACATCAACATTAATAGCTCCACCCTCCATGCCAAGAAGGAGACGAAGCTGACCGAGGCAAGGAAGTTTTGGGGGCATTACACCTAGGCCATCTACCCAACAGCCCACAACATATAAAAACATTCACACATTAACATTTACATTCATAAAAGAATAGTATTTCAAGAGCCAAGCTCTTACCTTTCCACGATGGAGTTTCCCAAGTTCCAAATAGTAGTTTTTTCCAAGCAAACAATCTAAAAATCCACCAAATGACAAGCATGCAAAAATATTCAAGCTTCTCCAAAAGCAAGAGCTCCAAAACAACAAGAAATTCACCCAAGAATGAAGTCTCCCAAGTTGAGCAACCCAAAACAAGGCAAACAATTTGAATTTTATAGAAGAGGGAAGAGAAGAGGATGAGGTGCATCCATCTAGGATGCCACATCACATATCCTCAACCCCAACACAAAAGTCAACTTCATTCTTCAATGCATAATAAATAGGTGGGCAAAAAATAAGACAGTTTACTTACACACTCAAATCCAACCCACACCCCAAAGGACTGAAATTAAATCATGTAAGAAAAGTGCAATTAAAACCTATAATTTGCCTTCTCAAAAAGTATTATAAAAGTCTAATCTCAACTCTCCAACCATAGGTATGGTTGGTAATTAAATTTAAGAGGTATGGGACAAGTTTAACTTGTCCCACAAGCCTCCAAAATCAGCCTCCAAGGACAATTTTGAATTTCTAAGAAGGTGGAGTGTTTCACACTCAAAAGTTAACTTACACATCTCTTACAACACTTTAATTCAAGACCAACAACACTAGTAATTACTTTGTTATGACATATTTTAATTTATTAACTTAACAACATGATTTCTCATAATAATTTACCACAATTAATAAATAATGAAAGGGGTAAACACATCGCTTAATAAACACATACAAATATCAGTAAAAGGAACCAAATAAATAAATACACATAACCCTTGGTCACATTTAAAGGTGATCCCCCCCATGGAAATCCCTAACAATCAAACACACACACACACACGAACAATACAAGTTGCCATGGGGACCTTGTTGAATTCATTTAGAATTCCAATGTGGTTGGTCTCCAATCCCCCAATGTTTGTTGTGATATTTTTAACCTGCACAATACAAATACCCCTTCGGCCTTGTGGCCATATCAGAACATCCAAATGAATATAATATAATTTCAAAATCATCAATATATATCCGAATCACAACAAAATCCAAACAATCATTAATATCAGTTATAATTTCATCAAAGAACTATATAATCATCAATTTTAAATTCAATTTTCTCGGTCTACTCAATATATCCAAATATCACATGTTCTAACAACATCCATAAATATATATATATATATATATATATATATATATATATATATATAACCATGTCGAAAAGTATGTCAAAATCTATATAAAATGTCTCTAACAATCATCATGCATCATATATGAATCGAGTTAACAATAATCCTTGATCCGACATCTAACACCATACTAAATCAAAACTATAATAATGTCCATAATATAGTCAGCAGATCATGATCAATATCAAAATTGTCGAAGGGAAGTGGGCACTACATTCTGGGCTTTCAAAAAGGTCTCCGAACATCTGAATGATATGTGTAACACTTCTAACCTATTATATGATATCTAGAGAATGTAGAGAACTTGATGGGACCAAAAACTAATAATTGGAGCTCATTTTGGAAGTATCTTTTTTGGAGCTTGTTAGTAAAATATGCAGTTTGCACATAATTTTTTAAACCAAGGTGGCTTTAAAATGAATGTGGTAGAAGTATTTTTTGGTGGAAATTGAAAAAACTAAATATACTTCACAATTTTATATACACCAATGATGAGGTTTACGATGGTAGATTCTATTTTAGAGATTCCAAGGCCCAGGATCCTATGCTCTATGATGCACACGGGCTCCACTGACACCTGCTCCTACTCCTGCACCTGCAATGTGGTCCAATCCAAAATATGAGAGGGATCTGAAATATATCTCCTAAATATAGATACATGAAAAACATCATGCATGTGAGACAAAATAGGTGGCATCACTAGACAGTAGGCCAAGGGACCGATACACTCAAAGATCTCGAAGGGACCCACAAATCTAGGAGCTAACTTAGAGCCTTTTCCATAATGGATACGAATCTTATGAGGCCTGACATGAAGAAACACATTCGTGCCAACCTCAGAACTATGATCTTCCCTCCTCGATTTTCATAATTCTTCTTCCTATCCTGAGTCTCCTAAAGTCTCTGACGAATCAAGATAACCTGTTGCTCCATATCTTATACCAAATCTAGCCCAAGAGAAACCCTCTCCTCAAATATGTCCCAACTCAAAGGTGTCCTACACTCTCTACCATACAACATGTGAAAAGGAGACATGCCAAGTATTGGGAAATGGATTTGGCTCTTAGCAAACTGATGTATGCACCTGTATCTATCATTGCATCTAAAGAGTATTTTCTTATATTTGGCATGTATAAAGTGATATATATATATATATATATATATATATATATATATATATATATGGTTTGGGGCACTTTTGAGAGTGCTTACCTATTTTATTGGTTCTTCTTTATAAGGAGTTTGAATGAAGTGCATATACGCTTGTTCCAACATTTCTTGAGATTCTTTAAGATTTTCTTTATCTTGTCCATCTTCTTCAACCAACTATTTGAATTCTTTCAAGGCATTAAATATGAATTTTTGGAGATAATTCATTCTATATGTATGCAATTAATTTCTAAAAATAGGTGGAGCAGATTCAATCTTTATACACTGCTTCTCTAGTTCAAGAGTTATTTCCTTAGGAAAGTGGATAGGGAAGAGTATTTCTCTCCTACCACATCCTCTTTAGAATCCCGATGAGAAATCTCCTCTCGAGTTGTCTTGTCTTGGGAGTTCTTTGAACCGCTTTGAAAGTTTCAAGGTCTTCTTCTTCTTCTTTTTGTTGTTGTTGCTTAAGAAGGTTGAGGTTTATTCCTCCTTTTTTGTTCAAGCTCAAGATTCAATTGTGCTTGATGTTTGAGCTCAAGAGCAATAATCTATTGATACAAATATGACTTTCTTGTAGTTTCCCATGGAGGACATGTATCATATTCTTGTTGGGATTCATCAAGCTGGTGAGCTAGTAATTTTTAATTTGGAGGAATAAAAGGATGAGGAAAACTTGATAACATATTATACGAGTAAAAATGGGTAGAGAGTCTTACTCAATCTGTACTATCTAATTCTGAACTAGAATTAGCATCTTTGATTAGATTTATGTTTTGGTTTTCTTCATCAAAACTATATAAGATGTTTGAACGTTCATAGCCAAATCTAGAAGTGAAGAAATTTTTTTCTTCATCAATATGATTATCTTTGAGAAAATAAATTTTTTCTTTGCCTTTAGTAGTGTCTTTTTTGGGACACTTGTTAGCATAGTGATCACCTTTGCGAATAAAGAAAAGAGGCTTTTTTCTTTCCTTGATATTTTCTAAAGAACCTTTTTTTTTTCTAGAGGGCGAAGAATACCTGAAGGATTTGTGTTTATGCCATGCTCCCTTCCCCTTCCCGAATCAAGAGAATTCATAGCACGACTTCTTCTTGTGCTTAGCCGCAATTTTTAAGATCTACAATGAAAGGATCGTTGTCTTGTAATTTCCGAACTCTACATCTACCAACTTTTTAGCTTTGGAAGCCTCCTTCCTGTAATATTTTTCTTGCACAAGTGAGCATTAGTATCATTATTAACCTGATTAATGGGTCCAAAGATAAGAAGTTCAAGTAGGCTTGTGTTGAAGATCTTTCTTGTATCCCGTGGAAAAGAAAGATGGGAATGATTCAATATAACTTATCTTCATATTAGGATAATTAATCCTATAAGAATTATAATAAAAATTATGCATATAGCATTGGTACTATTTTTACTTGTTTCATATCATAGATTCTATCTTTCAAGAATAAGGAGGTATTCTTGGATTCTTGTATTCGACTAAACAATCATGTAATGTACCATCTCTTTTATCTCTATTGGATTATCGCACTAAACTTTGTAAAAACTAGGTTGGAGAGTTTGGGTATGAACAATTTTGTGTAAAGGTTCAACAAAATGAAAGGCTTCCCCAAGGGTGTATATGCCTTCTGCATCTTCTGGCGTCATCTTGTCCATGGAAATCTTGTTAGATGAAGAGGCAGGCTTAGCTTGACTCTTTGATTTTTTTAACTACATCATACCAGAGATTTTTAAGACCAATCAGGGACTTTTGGTTCATGTGGCTTGGTTAAAGAATGAATTTCTTCAAGCTTGTCAAAAATTTCTAGGATAAGATCAACAGACTATTGGAAATTTTCAATATTACTATGTTGGTCAAAAGACTGTTGATGAAGGATTTTGATCTAGTTAGCATGGTGTTTATGACAGGGGGAGAGTTTAGATCTAATTTCCTTCTTGGTATCATCAGTAATTTTTACTATAGGATTAGTATTTTCTACAATACTTTTTGAGATTTCTATGGGAAAATTAGGAAGGTCGGCTATGGGCCGAATTATATCTTCAACAGAAGAGGAAATTATTTGAACATGTTGAACAATGGATTCAAATGAGGTAGATACATTTTGAATAGTAGTATGAAGATCATCTACTTTATGATTAAGCATTGAGATATAGACTTTGATCTCACCTTTGTTATTGAGCTCCATTGCTTTGAGTTTCTTCTCGATCTCCGTGAGAGTTTCTTCATGCTTCTTCAAGGTCAGCATTAACATCTTTTATGACTTTTTTGTCCAATTGAGCATCTTTGAGGATTCAAAGTGCTCAATTTCTTTGTTGACTTCCCGCTTGTACCAAAAAGTGGCTTTTTACATTCCATCTACGAAACAATCTCACTATCTTCAAGAGGGGGAAGATCCGCAATAGATCTTTCCATATTGAATTTTGTAATCATATTAATTACTAGACCATTTGTGGGAATATACTATTGACTTATCATTTGTTCACAATCTTAACACCATAGATGATCGAATTAGGATCATGGATTAGACTATCATGATTACGATACAAAGACTTTATCTTTTTCGTTTTCTCTTTGGGCCGGTTCAAGTGGAGAAATAAGAAGAACTTGATCTAGAGGAAGAGGCGCTGGATAGAGAAGAAGGGATTTTCTTTTAATGGAAGGACAGAGAAATTCTATGGTTGCTTTCAGAAACATTGGTGGCATTTTGGAATGAAGGTTTTCCTTGACTTAGAGCCTTTTTGGACAAATTTCAATCTTTAGGAACCATTATATCAACCGAGGAAATGAGTTCTGGTTCTATTTTACTAGAATCTAAACTCGACATGACTTGCCACGCTACTTCGCCTTTTGTTAAATCATTGTTTACTACAGGATGTAGGGTGTTAACAAGGCGATAGATAATTTTATAGTGAATGGCGAGAGGGCATGAGGCAGGCTTTATATTAACGCTTGATGTACCAAGATGTAGACGCAATACTTGCTTTGAAATATTATCTTTGTTAATACCTATAGGATAATTTGGGAAACCCTCAAAAGACACTTGACCATTATGCAGACTAGTGTCGATTGCGACTAGCAAAGATTCCTTAAAACTATTATGTCTCTAGTCTAATAAACAACACAAAATAGATGCATTGAGACCACGATGGAAAAGAGGAGTAATACCAATTTTAACACACCCTATGTGCACAAACTTATAGAATTTTTGGGATTTTAGAAAATTAATATCCTTAGGATCAATTAGAGGAATATCATACTCATGCTTATCTGTTTGGGAAACTTGTATGACAGATTCTTTAGTTCTAAATGCAAATGCAGCAGCTAAGTGAAAGGTAAACAACTTAGCTTAGACTTTATTGTAAGAGATCTTGGGCAATCTCCATTCTGCAAGTTGCTCTATTTCCTCCTGTAAATCTAATGCAGAATTTACAAGAAAACATGTCAACTACGCCACCAAGTCTTCTTCACTTTCATCTTCTCGCGGCAAGAGTTGGTCTATTTGCTCCGTTATGACATCTGGTCCCACTTTGCGACTTACGGTATCGGCCTAAAACTATGCACTATGCGACTTACAAACGGCTCGACTTTTCACACATAACATCAACCAAAAGACAAAATGAAAACAACAACTAACTAGTACCGAGCATGATGAAAAGAAGAAGTATTGTTATAGAATGAGAAATTGAAACACTGGAAGATAGAATTATATTTATTAGAAGAGATATTTACAACCAGCTCTATTGCACTCGGCTATGAAACAGAGTTTTGGTCCAAATTTCTAATATTTTATATGAAAGTAATAGAAAAAGAGATCCTTTATTTTTTTAAAGAAAATGTGAAATGCACGCAAAGAATGTATAATTTTGATTCCATCTTTAAAAATTCTTCTTTCGTTCTTTGAAAAAAACTCTCTAGACTCCATGACAAAGTTACTACCTAGGTTTACAAAAGTACAAGTCATGATTTCTACCAATTATCTCAGCCTGCATTTTTCCCTAAATTAGGAATATATTGGATGAAATAATTATTGCTCAAAAAAAAATGGAGATGAGTCGTCAGCTTACAAATGCTGAAAACGTAATATACATTTTATTCATTGGAACAAACTGTTTTGGAAGCCCACATCGCCACACATGCTGTACTCCATTGATTCCCTGAAATTAGAGTTTGTAATATTACACCTAAAAATAGCGAGGAATATGGAAAAAATATTGACTAAATTGACTTTTTGGAAAATATTTATGGCTTAAGTGTGTTCGAATGTTGGATGCGATTCTGCAAACTGTTTCAAATAGGCGAAATAAGTGTACGCTTTGCCTACATTATTATAATAGGCTTGACTCTTGACAAATTCTTGTTATCCGATTTTGCCCCTTAGAAAAAATCAAACAAACATGACCAAATCCACGTCGGCATAACCTTGCTCCTCCTGGAGTGACCACTAGTTTATTTTTGATGCTCAGTGATAAATTACTTCTTTCAACACATAGCCACACACAATGGTTACTCATTCCATGACATGAACATGGTTAGAATTTCCAAAACTTACGTGTTGCATGTGACCTTTCTCTTATATTGTTGTTATTGCTACTCTTTTCTTATTTTTCAGTGATTCTTTGATTACGACCTCCTTTATTATTATCTTTTAGGTCTCTATCGTGTGTGGACGTTTATAATTTTCATGACAAGGTTACTACCTTGCTTTACAAAAATACAGGTCATGGTTTCTGCCAATTATCTCAGCCTGCATTTTTCTCTAAATTGAGGTCCTGATCTCTACCGATAGAGACGACTGCCCAAATTTCGCGAAATTAATTTGACCTTTTTTTTAAAAAAAATATCTGCAGTGCCGTATTTAGTTTGACCGCTAGATAATATTGCAATTCCTGGAAGATATCATTGCAATTCTTTCTTTTCTTTTTTCTGTTTTTATTCCTGACGTATACATCCAAAAAGTGAAGACTTTTTCTACGTTACTGAGCCACTAAAATAGTATGAAATAACAATTTGTATTGGCTCCTGCTAATCAGATACCTAACATGGAGCACGACAATATGGAATGCCACCACTTGACCTGCTTTGATAATAAT
>CM031241.1:576139649-576240673 GCA_018340775.1 Taxus wallichiana var. yunnanensis | reverse complement strand
ATATCTTTCTAGGCAAGATGTAGAGGTCTCAAAGTCATGGATGCATAAAACTATTGGGAAAAGAAGAACCCAATATTCTACTGATTTCAATATCATTAGTAGAAGTATATAGAAGTAGTGGAGAACATCCTACTTAGAACAAATGCAATTGGAGAATTTTAGCTACATGGAAAATTACGGTGCGGGAAGGGGATATTTTTTTTTAAGGTTTGCTTATTTGTATTACGATATTTGAAGACGAGTGTCCTGTGTAAGTGACAGTGCAAGGTGGGTCAGACAAAAAACAATCATTTTCTGCCACGTCTTCCACTGGATGGACTAGACTAAGTGACCTGTTGTAACCCACAATGGGAAAGAGTTAAGTTTTTGGGTTCCCAAAATTACAATATTATGTGTTTTGATAGCACAAGCAGTGGAAGAATGGGTTGAAATGGTCAAGGACTGACTAAATATCTATGTTTTCTTGTGGAGTACGTGAATAATATGTGGTCAAGACCATAGTCGCAATGCGATTACCAAGGTTTTACCTACTCGAGTATTCAAACATTTAGTTATGTAAACATTAAATTAAATTTTAGCTACACAAGAATAGGAAAAGCTTTGTTATAGCAATAATAATTTGTAACACACATTATAAGGTTTGTTGAATATTTCACCTAGATTAACTTGCAATTTGGATTTATGTCGATGTGATTTTTATATTTCGCTTTGAAACATATTTTTAGTTCTGAATTCAAGTGGATTATGAACCCGTATTTTTTTTTTGAAGCTCGATTGGTGGTTGTTGTGCCTGACACAACATGTTGCAAAGGAATGAAGAGTATTGCTCTTTTGCATTGTCTTTGTGATGTTTTGGTGTCCGCAGCAGGAGGGTAGAATCATCATATTGTTAAAGACTACATTGAGACATGTGAAATCCATGTTCCTCACAATTTCAGATGTGCCCCTTCAGTTTAAAATGTCTATTTTATGAAGCAATATTGGATGATAAGGAAATCCTCATAAGATCAATATTGTTAAACTATATCAAAGATCTCTACGGAGACAAATAAAGCTTGCAGACCGCAATTGGCTGAAAAAAAGACAATTCTATAAGTTTTATTAACATTTTGTGGTCTGTTTTGGAGGTATTAAAGGAGGTAATTCAAAAGCTTTCTTATTATATTATCTGGTTGTTGGAAGAACCTTTAATGGCTGAAAAGGGAAATTTATATAAGTTTTATTTACCGTTTTGTGCTTTGTTTTTGGAATAAAATAAAAAATGGATGTTCCTTTAGTGTCTCAATTTGATTGCAATATACATACAAAGTATGATGGGGATTTACAATGAAAAGGATGTATCTTTTCGAACAAAAAATACTAATCATGTTGCGCTTTGTTGCTAGTATATTTAAATTTCAAAACTAAAAAATGATTCTCCATACAAATTACATATAAATAAAACTTGCCTCTGGAAAAAAAAATTGTTTGGTTGTCTGATACTTCAAATAACTTGCTGACACATCGGTAAATACTAAAAAAAAAATGTACCATTCCATATGTTTTATCGCCTACATTGCTATTATGTTCTTATGAATTTAATGAAAAATCACTTTGAATTGTAGTTTAATAAATTTCCATCAGAAAAAACAATGTTAATTGAACTAGATTTCAAAACAACATTCCTCAGCTAACGAATTATTGTTATTCCTTAAAATTAGATCTTGAAGCTTAACATGGAAGGAAATGTAGTTCTTGATAAAAGCCTGCAAATTTATCTTTTCTCTATTGTTGGAATATGTAGAGCTAAGATAGAGGGAAAATATATTGAGCTTAAAATAGAAGGCAATGTAGAGCGTGGTCTCATGCTAGGGACTAATGCTTCTATTTATTTAGTAAATGTGGTTTCATGTAAAAGAATTAATTGCTTCTATAAAATCCAACAAAACTCCTAAAATTGTTAAGCAGTTACATTTTAGGGAGAGGATTTCTATCCCTATAAAGCAACTGGGGCACAAACAAAAATCTGCTGCTTAAAAATTTTAGGAAGTTTTTTTGACACTTGGCATTTATGTTTAAGTGTCCCTCTCTATTTTTCCTTCCAATTGTTTATTTAAAATGCATGCGACCATAATTTTGCTAATGCTAAAGATTCCTATTTTGTCTCAGTATAGAAAACTAAAAAATCATGGAACCCTATTAATGCTAAAATATCCTATTTTTTCTCTCCCGCATCTGCTCAATATTTTTAGCTTACCCTTTACATAAGACCGCGGCATTATCTTACCTACCCACAGTTACAAATAGTTGTGTGAACACAAGATATGTTGTGTATATATTTTTATTAATCATAAATCTTTTCTCATCCCAAGAAGAATGTAAGTAGCGTGGAGAAAAAGTTTGGAATTCTCTAGAATTTAGGTATCAAACTTTTTATTATTAGGTTACGAATTCTAGAAAGAGAGAATGTTGAAAACTTATATATATATATATATATATATATATATACACACACACACACACATAGTCTTTCAAACTCTTTATTACTAGCAATCGCATGTGTACAATGCAATGTGAATTTGAATGGTATATGTTATTAGATTTAGAAATACAGTTATTACTTTTGTAGTTGATGTTGATAAGGGGTGTGATTGAAAATACTGATTTTCTATTAAAGCCAAAACAAATGTTGTGAAATATATTACAAGGGATGTTAGATAACAGTGAGTTGTGTAATAATTGAATACAAATGCAAGGGAGACATGTAAGTTTGCTAATACTCACTCTCAAAAATGTAGTGAATGTGAAGTGTTGTTGTCAAAGTAGATTGAAAGAATGACTAAGTGCTTTAACATATTATCTCTCCATGAAACTAAAATGAGACAGAATATGCAATTATATATAAACAAATCTGAAATGGTTATGGTACATTCCAAATTTCTTTATTACCTCAATGATCATAGCATTCCATGAGACCACATTTCTTTGAGGCATTTTGCAAGCAAAAAATGGTATATGTTATTTGTGTTATAGGGATAGTTTTTACTTTTGTAGTTGTGTTTTTTTAAACTATGGGTGATTGATTTTGTATGTGTAGGAATATAGATGAGTCACTTCATTTAAAGAGCGCAAACATGAGGTCCAACCATTAAAACTATTTAAAATGCAAAAATGTGATATAATGTACAAAGCTTTGGATGGAAACAACTATTAACTGCATGGTTCTTTCTCGGCATTTTTAAATTGTAGGTATTTGTGTACCCTCTCTATTACTAAGAAAATATGGCCACACTCTAAGCACTTATTTAATCTTTGTTTTCAATCATCACAGGAGCAGACCATTTCATCCAAACCAAAAATATTTAAATTAGACGAGTTTTCTTAATACTCTGGCTGGAACATCTCTTCCATGTAGGCAAAACCCAAGTTGGGGAAACACACAATGGGTTATCAAAATTATCCAGACGGATAATGTAGGGGAATTCATGTCCATAAAATTACAATTGCTACAAATCTCATGTAATTTAAAGGCAATATACTACTCTGTACACTCCATAAACAAAGTTGTGGAAAGGGAAAACAAAATATTTATGGAGATAAGTCAATAAATGTTGAAATACGGTATTTCAAATAAATTGTAAGCAGAGATTGTTGGTATTGATGTAACAATATAAATAAAGTTTTGAAAAAGACAATGCTTGATAAAGGAAATGTGTATTGTGTAACGCACCAAAAATACCAACACAAGAAATACAGGGGTAATTTTTTTTTGACTTGCTTTGACTCAACACGACACAACATGTCGTCACAAGGTTACAACCAACACTAGGAACCACTTGTTACGGGGAGACCACAAGGTCAGCACGGAAACGTTCACACCTATCAAGGACAATGTACTCTTCTTTTGACAAGACAACATGGAAGTCCAAACCACCCGACACACTTACAACTAGGGCATCCCATGAGGAATTTCTTGTTAAATTTTCTTGTTTACTAAAGTGTCTCTTAATTCTTAACTTACGTTCTTATAAAATTTCATGTAATGATTCACACAATTCTTTTCACAAGGGAGAACTTCTGAATTTTCAACAGTTGACTAAATAGCTTAAGGCCAAGCTTTCTAAACTGGGATCATCAATTTTATGTCCACGGCTTTTATTCATTTGATTTTAGAACATTTTCCATTTCTTACAAGGTTAATTAAACTTACTCAAGTCACTAACACATGTTCCACACCTCTATTGCACAGGTGAAGGCATAAGCTCCGATCGAGTGGAAAGTACCGCTTAGGTTCATATCAATGACCTTCTTGTTTAAGAATCAAATTTGACCTTGCTTAAGAAATATCACCATGAATCAAGGCAAGGGTTAACAGAACAGACAACATAATTTAGCTTCGAGGCCACATTATTTACTATCAGTCTTTTATTGAGGTTAAGAGTTTATCAAGATTGGTTAAATGTTCCATCTAGACTTTACTTAATTAAGTTTGACAAAGGAGGACATTTCAAACGATATAGAAATATTTATGGTTTTATTAATCAATTTCCCTCCTACTTATTAAATCCTATCATCTTCTAAAATCTAACCATTGATTTCACCATGAGAGCATTTAAGGTTTCACCGTGTAAAAGGATAGTGTTTATTGGTTTGGCTCGGGAAAGAAAATAAGTAATCATATTTCGTTACAAAATATAGTTTCCTCTTGATTGTTCCAGGTCTCAAAGGTTATCAAGTAGATCACATCTACATTAATACATTCATATATATAATTTTAGTTTAACTTTTATAAAGGCTATCCAAATTTCACTTCATAGTACTTACAAACTCATTGCTACCATGCCTTAGAAGGATTTACAACTCAACATTTTAACTCAAGAGCAAAGTTTAACAAAGTACTCGTTTACGGAAACAAAACATGGTTATATCAATTCATTCCAACATGATGCACAAATCAAAGGGACATACTATCTCTATTGAACCATGACTAGGGAGCAAGAGAGTAATAACATGGAACATGCCACACTACTATTCTAAGGATTTAAAAATACACTAGAATATCCCATAACCAAGCGGTAATCAAATTTCATCTTTCGCATGCTATCCAAACAAACCAAAGTTTCAAACAAAGATTCTGAACAACAATACTCTACAATACATTTACTAGCACTCGACCCTTCTTCTAAAATGTCCAAAGGCCCTTTCCAAATTTTATAACATAATACACATTCGTACAAAGGAACAATATAACCAAGATTGATGCAATAATCTACAAGTCTTTCCATCATCTAACCACGTAAGCCATCTGCGCAACAATTAATAACCTTTGAGTCGGTTCGCGAGAACTGAGCAAGATAAGACTATACATAGCAACAATAAGCTACTAGCTAACAATACCATGAAAGGAAATATTCTATTCCAGGAAATGGATCAAATTTCTAACCTCTAACAACCTTTTGAAACAAGATGTAATTTTCAACATATCAACTAAGAAGAAAACCATAAGTTTTAGTTATGAAAATACCTCTAAAACTACAAAAGTTTGACAACCAAATACGCAAGACTATGAAATTTAAATGATTAGACACAAGAGTTGAGAGTATTGGGATTTCAATCATGTAATCCTGTAGATTACGTGATTGAAATCTAAAGTGTAACCCATCAATCCACATTATCTAGGTGAAGACAAAAGATAAAAACCAGACCCGATCTTAGCTTCCAAAAAGAATATAGTTTTGGACTGCGTTAAGTAGGGCCATAGGCCTAATAGGCTATAAATGAACAACGAGGGTAAAAAAGTTCCATCATGTAATCAAAAAGGTTTAAAGGATGAAAATCTTATATTCAAACCCACAACCATTATATCTTAGGTAAAGAGTGACTTCATAGCTAATCGGGAGGAGTGGAAAGAACGGTAAGAATGTCCGGAATAGGTATTATCTAAAGAACTTACCTACTGAACATAACCGGGGCCGGAATAGCGACAAGCCTCATTAATACCCAAGTTGAGTAGGCAATCTAGCATTCAAAACACATCCTTGCAATTTTCATAATACCATAGATTTATAATCCTCCCGTTTTAGAGGAACATAGCCATGAATCTAGACTTGGTTGAAATTTTCCGACATCAACTCACTTCCTAATATCATAAACGATGTATACAAAGGAAAAGGTCTCTCAACTCTCCTTAATTTACATCTCATCACTAAGTTTATGGTAACCTATGCAGAGACTAAACACATAACATACCATTGAAGATAGATATCCTCCAATAACGAACTTCTATAACGATGTAATCACAATTATTACGTTCAACACATAAACAAACTATTCCATAAATTCTTTTCCCTTTTGACAACAAAATATATTCACGACCTTCCATCACAATCATTCTAAATTTGCAATGAAAGGTCACTCATCAAGAAGGAAGTACAAAACAAGTTTGACTAAATTAAGGAACTTCATGTTACCTTAAGCAGTTGATGAAAACCTTAACTTTCACGAACCGTGAAAGATATTACCTTACTCCATCAAGGCATTATGTCTATACATGATTAAATTGATAACACAAGGAATCATCAACATACCATATCTTAACACCATAAAGGTCATTAATTTTATCAAATTTTACTCATAGAAAGAGTAGAATCAAATGGGGGTTCTATCAATAATTTAAGCCCTTCTATCAACCCAGGACATATTTTCGGCCGAAAACTTCCTTCTTAACAAGCATAAATATTGAACTTCTAATTTCCAAAAGCCCTAATAATTTGCACAATACACGAAGTGCATAATCACGCTTATCATAAAAATAATAATAATAATAATTTAACTGTATGTTTTCCTCTAGGGCAACAACATAACAGGAAACCAATACTAGTCAACGCTACAACATTCTAGGGGTGATTACATACCCAGT
This sequence comes from Taxus wallichiana var. yunnanensis, assembly GCA_018340775.1. NCBI lineage: Eukaryota > Viridiplantae > Streptophyta > Pinopsida > Cupressales > Taxaceae > Taxus > Taxus wallichiana. Next base: position 576,233,775 of record CM031241.1, on the reverse strand, counting down.
TACAACGACATTTTTGCAGAAGGAAGTAACTTTTATATATATATATATATATATATATATATATATATATATACATATATATATATATATATATACATATATTTTTCATATGATCAATCAAAGCATACACTGAGAACCTTTGTTTGTTTTATATAAAAAGGGTTTGATCACGTCAACAAGAACAACCAACAGAGGCAAATCCAAAAGTAACAAACTGTTGTAATGTCCGCTTCCCTTCGATACTAAAAGAACCATGAGCATCCTTTCTAAATTGTTTACAATCGTAAACATGACTGCTGTGTTCTAGTTAGCATGAAAATTAAAAGGTGTGGACACCAAGATTTATATGGTGTTTTGATTATTACTATTACCTTGACTCTATGTCATATCGTGGACCTTGATGTTAATTAAGGATATGATGATGAAGATCTAGAATAGTTATCTTGTTAAAGACTTGTTGTTATGTCATTACTATTGTTGTATTGTTTAGGCTCTGGTCACTCTTTATTGGATCCCTAGACCTTGATATCGTAATAAAAATAAAACATTTCTAGATGGAAATTGATACACTCATTTTACTTATTGGATAGACAGTACATACATGTTATACTTGCGACATGATGTGACAATTGCAGTAAATTTATATGCTTGATTCCTAAATCAGTATTCGATGTTCTAACTGTTACTACTGTATGGATGTATTAGACATAAATTAGGGATATTTCTAGATGATTGTTGATGTTGTGATCTTAGTGCAAAGTGATGGATTGTTATAATCGAAATGTTAGAAAATTAAACAATTGGTGAATTAATTGATTCTAGCATTGGTTTAATTAGGTTGTTCAATGGTGTAAATTGTTATGTATACGTGCATGTGTTTTATTATTTCAACGTCACTAATATGGTCATGAGGCCAGAAGGTATTGTTAGATTTTGCAGGAAATTGATCACAACCATGAGGGGGATTGGGAACCAAACACAACAGGATGGCGGGTGGTTACAACATTTGGTCGTCAAGGCAACTAGTGAATTGTGTTATGTTACCTTTATTCCTTTTTGTGTTAAGAAAATTTCCATGAGGGGGAAATTTTCTAATGTGACCAAGGGGGTAAGAATTTTATTTGTTTGTTTTAACTTGCTTTAGTAGGTGATTTCTTTTGTGATGTCTTTTTGTTAAATTACTTTTGTTAAGTATGTTTAGGATTAAATTAACATCTTGCTTTAAATTTTAAGTTTTGGAGGGAAGTCAAGTGGGTGTAATTAATTTTGATGGTTGGCTCCTTGAGCCTTGTGTTTCCTCATGTATTGAATGCTTGGTTTTGAGTGTTGACCACTCCAAACTCTTTGAATCTCGAATTTGAGATTTAGGGCAATTTTAGGGGACTTGTGGGACAAGTTGAACTTGTCCCACACTTCCCAAAACCCCTTACCAACCATATCTATGGGTTGGGAATCCAAAAAGGGGATTATTTATTGTTTTGGAAAGGGAAATGTGACTTTGGAGTGCACTTGTCTTCTTTTTGCATTAATTGTGCCTTAAGGCACATGGGAAGGGATGGATGTGGATTGGAGATGTCATTCAACCCAACCACCCATTTATGGTGTTTTGGGATTTGAGTTGACTAAAGGGAGGTGGTCTTGAGGATGTGTGATGTGGCATCCTACAAGGAGCCACATCACCCTCACTCTTCCTCTTGTCTATTTATGGAAAATTTCCTCTCTTGTTGAGGGGTTTTTTTTGGAGTTTTGTTTTTGTTTTTTTGAAGAGTTCTCTTTTGTTATTTTGGAAGAAAGAGAAAAAGAGAAGTGCTTGGACTTGCATGCTTGGATTGTTTTGGGAGGGAGCTTGGACAAGTTTCTTGGTTTAGGCTTCTCCAATGGAGAGGTAGGAAACCCTCTCCTTTGTTTTGCTTTCATATTATTGTTGCTTCTATGCTAAAATTGTGAAAAATGCATGTTTACTTTGGTGTTTTGTGAAAAATGGATAGAATGCTTATTGAGTAGTATAGGAGAGGTCTATGGGAATACTCATGAGGGAGGCAAAAGAGTAGATTAGGATATTGTGGAGGGAGTTTGAGAGAGATGCCCATCTTGGGTAAGAATGTTTACATTCTACCTTGTCTTTGAGGGAGCCATAAGAGGAGGGAGGCATAAGAGTATGGGAGGAAAAAGGGGTACTTGAGGGAGGCATAAGAGTCATAGGGGCTTGAGTTTTATTGTGGAGGGTTTTGGATGGGCATCTCATCTCAATTGGGAGGCATAAGGAAAACATTCCCATAGTTCCTTCTCTTGTTGGCTTGGATGCAAGCCTTGTTGTGAAATGTTTGGTGTTATTTGTGTGTCTCTTTGTTTCTTCTATTTTAGCTTTGAATGATTGTGAAGAAATTGTATTGTGGAAGCAAGTATTGTTGCCTTGAGTTGAAACCGCCCTTCATTGTGTTGTGTTTGGGGCTCGGGGGTCAATGGAGGAGATTGCTTCTCTTCTCCACTGAGATTTGGTTGGGAGGAGAGTGTTGCCTCTCCCCCTATTTTGGTTGTGCCTTGAAATACTTGGAACATGGAGCATGGATGATGAACACTTTGGAGCACAAGAATCTTGTTGTTGACAATGTAAAAACATCATGTAATTACCCACCTTGAGTGGAGAAAGAAATGTAATATTGCCTTGCTTCTTTAGCTTCCATTATTGCAAAATTGTTTCCACATGAAGTAGGATATGTTGTAAAAGATTTGGAAGGAAAAGTTGCATTAAGATGATAGTATTTCTTACTCTAAAATTCATTGGAAGGGTTGTTGAATACTTTGTGGAATATTGGAAAGGAATTACAAAAGAAAATGTATTAAAACTTTGTTGGAAAACTTGGAAAGATAGAGCATTATTTCTCATTTTATACTTGATGGAAGGGCTTAATTTTCAAATGGTTTTTAGTAAGACAATGAAATATTCTAAGCTCTAACTCTCTTATGACCTTCTTCACCTTTGTGCCTATTGTGAAATTATTGACAATTGTAGAAGGAAATGAATCAACTTGCTTAAAATTCCATGCAAAGTCAATTAAAGTTGTCTAGAAATAAATGTGAATGCAAATACTCTGAATTTATCAAGTTCGATGCCCAACACCCCTTAATGTCTAGCAAAAGTACTAGTAGGTTTGAATATCATTCTTATCTGAGTAATACTAAAACAAATGAATTTATCAATAATGAACTATAATATGGTTGAACAACAACATAAATACTTATTATGTAATAACCATGTGGAAATTGTATAAGGAAAGGTAGAAAACTTCTACAATGCTTGTTGAACAACAACATTAAGTGTACGTATATATAGATAATTATTCATGTGATAAACAAAGCGCCGATCATGTCATGGCCAATATTTAAACTCTGCAATGCTTACAAAGCGAGTTACGTGGTCGTCTTTTTTAAGAGCGTTGCATTAGACAAGCTTCTTATTCATCGTGTCTCTGCTGAACGTAAGAGAAGAAAAGAAATAGGATAAACAGCCCGTGTGTCGGTGCTGATTGTTGGTTCAAAAGAAATATTTTTCACATTCAATAAGCTGTCCCCAGTCTCCATTGACTTTGAACTCGGAAAAGTTAAATCACCCGCCTATCCTGGTTTGGAACATGCAACTTCTAGCTTAAAATGCTCTCATCCTATCATTAAGCCATACATTTTTAACGCCCCTTTCACACATGCAAAGCACCCAATGGAAACGGAGGAGCTTCGCGGTTTTTCCTTCGCCGCTATTTGTTAATAGAAAAGATGAAGTCGAAGAGAAGTGGGTATAAGCCATCGGCAACTTCATGCGGCGCTTGTAGGATCCTGAGAAGGAGGTGTTCAGAGAAATGCGTGCTTGCTCCTTATTTACCACCCAACGATCTTCACAAGTTCGCTACTGTACACCGTGTATTCGGAGCAAGCAACATGGTCAAGATGCTCAAGGATCTTCCAATCGATCACGGAGGGGAAACTCAAAACTTGTAGCATTTATCAATCACCGAAGCAGATACACAATTCCGCCGATTTATTGTAAACGTCACCCCGTCTTCTATCGATTTTGATAAAAATATCCTGAAGGAGAACCTCAAATCTGAGAATGCATACGATACTGAACAGATAACAACATAGTTGGCATCCTGTTTGTTGGAAACGCCTTGGGGCTGTCTCTTTCACGCGGCCTGGCCGACCTGCTCACTGGTCCACCTCTCTACTTGTCTATACATGCGCCCATGACCTTTGTTCTCCCCCTCCTCACGCGGACAGGGCCGAGTCAGACAGAATTCACGCATGAAGCATTGCTTGTAACACGTTCCTTTTAGTCGCCCATCCCTTTCACGCGGCCTGGGGCAGAACTACAGGAAGATCGGACATAAGGAAGGCTCAGGATTTACAAAATCTTGGCGAATAGATGTTGTGCGGCCTGTAGGAGTGATCTACACGCCAGGCAAGAGTCATTATGATTGCCAGGAGTTGGTGGAGTCAACCATCGCCCAACCACAACATTTAAACCCAAGTTTGAAATGCTGGGCTTTGTAAGCCAATTATACAGGGTTTTATGGATTCATTTATGATAGTATGTTGGTCAGGACGAGTGCATGTTTGAAACTCTTTGTGTTTTATATTCGGTGAGATGTTCTTAGTGTGTGCACTCCATTTTCAAATCTGACTAATGGGATTACCAACGAATGTTTCAAAGAAGTCATATGTATTTATTTGAAACATGTTATCATGGTTAAAGATACGAAGTAGATGGTGATGAACTAGAACCAAAGTTTGAAGATGTTCTAGATGGGTTTCAATCCTTACAAAAAGATAAGAAAGGGTGTCATGATGATAAGTAATACATATTAGTGATTCATAATACCGTTTTCTTTTAATAAACAAACTTAATATAAATAAGGTGCTATGTACAACTAAATACATAAAGACATACAATGTAGTAATATAATGTTGAAGTATATATCTTATCGTATGATTTCCTTGATATATATATATATAACATAATGTATTAAATTCATGAGTTTACGTAATGCAAATGGATAATCAAACAAAAATAAAATCGAGTGGATAGTTTATTGTTTTCATAACAAATTATACCTTATTCTAAGGTTAGCATTGAAAACACTGCTATTGCGAAATCACCAGACATTAGACGAAGCAACTCGAATGACGACCCTCCTTTCCGTTTTGTGAAACGTCGAATGAGATGAATTTAAATATCCTTAACTTGAATCATCTTCGTTCCCGAAGCATTACGGGACTGTTTTAGTTCGAACCTGTATGCAAACGCACCCATCAAAAAAAAAAAAAAAATTTGTCGCATTGTCGGGACGCTTGGTTGTTTGCGGCGTCGTCATCGTCGATGTCGTGAGTGTGGCGTCGTTCTTTTCTGGCGTTACAACTGTTAACCATGTATCTGACGCAGATCCACAAAATCACGATTAACCAATTTCTAGAAAGAAAAAGTTTCATTTCAAGAGGTTATTAGATACTAGCATATTATGTATATGGTTAGTCTATCTTGCCTATTTTAATGCATCCACTGGGCCGTGAACATCCAGCGGGGACTCAAGCTGACCCACACGCCTTCCGCTTTATCCTCTCGCTTCACTGGTCTTTTCTTGCAATATACCACACCGTGATTCCTTTTGAAGGCACGACTAGAAGAATGCAATAGGTGGTTGTCCAAACACTAGATTGCTTCAATGCAGCAACTTTGGGGTGAGAGTCGAACTAACTTACCACTCGATCTCGAGAGCACTTGCGCTAGAAAGCCACATACCAACCATGGTTTGAAGCTCGGACATAAGACATAATGATTACATCACTCCCGGCTCAAAGGCATCTACTTCATTGATACACAACCTTTTCCTTCATCGATTTGGGGACAAAGATCAAACTCTCGGTGCAAACATTGCAGTAGCTTAGTAAAGGTGTGATAATTCCAATAGCACCCTTTATGCCCGCCAAAAAGTGACTCGTTGAAGATGCTCATATAATTGCAAAGCAAAAAGTGCTTCATGAATATTCTGATATGAAACAGATCCGTGCCTACGGATTCTCTCCCATGAGTAACATCGAAAAACTAGTAAGATCTCAATAGAGACTCTTTGTAAATAAATTTCATCAGGTCTGCTAGCAGCACCCTCACTGTCACAGTTCACCTTTCCTAGCAAGTTCAAGATACAGGAATGTCAAAAGACAAGAACTGTCTTTTGCACTTCTTCATCGAGCTAGGAGCATGTTTGAGGAATTAGAGCTCAATAGAGACTCATCAGCTTCTCTAACACTGACCCAAGTTTGAATTTAGAAGTGTGAACAACATTTACTTCCCATTATTGAGATATACCTGCCTTTAGTGTCTACCCGACTATGAATCGAACTTCATGAAGATAATGTTGCCATTATGCAAGATTCCAGAGCTTTAGCATCTTCTTTAAGCTATTATAGACTCAACTTTTACCTGGTTTCTTGAATAACGATACGACCTCTATCTCTGTTAATATAATTTGTACTGTAAGGCACTATATGAACCCTCCAAAATCATCTCCAACTTAGATTATCTCCTCTGTTTCCTACTCTTAGTTGCTCCCGATGCGAGTCTTTGACATACTGACAATAGACGGAGTTGAATCCTCTTCCTGCGCAAATGAATATTGAATAGTGGTGAACTTTTCCCTTAAATTTTCTCCTCTTTTCAATAGCACCAAACATGTTTCCTAACAACTCAGGCGAGACTTTTGAAGTTAAACATGTTCTAAAAATCTAACCTTCAATGAGACTGTAATTCATTTTCCCCTTTGTGCTAGTAGAGCACATCATTTTATAGCTGTCACTAAGAAACAAAACCACCCAGTTGAGCTCTTAAGAGTGGATACCAGACCCGGGCTAAAGGGACAGTGGCTCAACAAAAACTTTATCTCGTTCTTCTACTACAGCTGCAAGATTTTGTTACAACTGATCACGACTGTGTGGTCGCGTGCAACTGAACATCGGGGATCAACCCACGGCTCCACTCGGGCTCGCCTGCGCAGCACTTTGCCGCACATACTCTCACTGTCCAGCAACAAAATGACCGGATTAACAGACCCAGAATACTTCTCCTTAATAAATGCAAAGTTGACAGGTGGCACAAAGGCTCTACGCTTTTGGCTAAGTTGCTCACGAAAATAGGCAGAAAACTCAATATCAGAGGTCCGACGTTCCACACCTCTCGCAAACCCCTTCGTTGTTCTGTAGTTTCATTCGAAATCCTGTTGCTCGAATTTGAGGATGCATTGAATACTGAGCAGACAACAACATAGCTGGACAGCCTGTTTAGCTAGCTTGTAGCTTCACCTAACCACCATGACAACCAGACTGCGCCCAACACCCACCCATACGCATTGAAGGAGAATCCTGAAGAGATCACGGCAAAGAAAAAAAAAAGCGACTCCCCCCTTTGCTCACGCAAGGAAAAAAACAGACCATAATCATTGGCAGGTAGGTGGTTGGGGGAGGAAGCCAAGGTGGCAGGTAGAAAAGGAGAATCCGATGCCCAACTGGGCATTACATATTAGAGCAGATACATTGTAGCATCCGACAAGATACCAACACATACAACACAGAGAAATACAGGATAACTTTTTTTTTTACTTACTTGACACATAACATGACGCAACATGTCGTCACCAAGGATGCAACTAACACTGTGAACAATTTAATACAAGGATGGCCGTAAAGGCAGCACGGAAACGATCACACCTATCAAGGACAATATACTCTTCTTTTGACAAGACAACATGGAAGTCCAACCACATGACACACTTACAGCTAGGGCAAACCACAGTAAGAAATGATTGGAGGTTATTTATTTTGACAAGACACCCTTTAGCTCATGACTTAAGTTTTCAGAAGGATTCAATAAATGATTCACACAAATTCATCTTACCAACTGAGCTAATTTCTTATACACTGTAGAGAAGTTCACTTAAAATCTTCACTTTACGACAATAGAATTGTTTATTTCCATTAATTTAATAAAGGGAATAATTAAATTCCACAAGGCTATCTGTCCATACTTACGCTACTAGAACTTGTTCATTACCTTGCTACTGACAAGAATTCGTGTTCAACAAAATCAAGAGGAACTTACAAAGCATCACAGGGAAAGAGATAAGGAGATTAGGTCGAGTTAAATTCCTCTTTAAGACGTCATTAGTTATTACCAAGGTTTAAATGGAGCTTGGGGTTTTATACGTAATTATTAACGCTTTTACTTAGGCTTAACTGAAAGAGTTTATCCAAAGGAAACTACTTACTTTCAAATAGGCTGAAAGATAATTTGTGTGGTTTCTAAATTTCCTCCTCTTACTTGTTAAATATTATTAGAAAATAACTATTGTTTTCCTTTAGCTTGTTTTAGGCATTCATCAAAAAGAGTAGTGTTCACTAGTTTAGCTAGGGATATCAATTTATAAAAAATTACTTTACTGAGGATAGTTTCACCTTTGAGTACTTCAGAATCTCTTGTTCTCAAGTAAGTCATTTCTATATTAATTTGTCTGAATACACATATTTTGGTTAACTTCTATAAGGGTTAACCATTCCATTTAATTTTACTTATATCACATCATTACAAGGTGTCAGAGAGTTTTGACTTAACACTTTATTCTCAAAAACAAGGTTTTACAATACTTATGCCAATGTAAGGATTGAATATCATTCCTCACTCAAGATAAGTTACTAGTCTAACAACAAAAGGGAAAGAACACTCCACTACGTAGTTTTCTAAACATACCAAGGCAAGAGATCTTCTAAACTCCTTGCAAGCAAAGTTACAAAATTTACAACGCATTGAACTTTCTACAAAGAACTTCATAATTTGAACTGATGAAACTTTTACACTCTTTTCCTTTAATCTACTCGTATAATCCATCTGCACAAATATTTACTAGAGACAGTTCGCTAGAACTGAGCATGATAAGATATAAACCTCACCTAATAATTTATGCCATCTAGTATTTAAATAAATGAAAGTTTGCAATACTCCTTATCAAATAAATTTCTAACATACATTTAAAACTTAACTGCACATCTCATGATAATACATTTCCTACTCATTAATGTTCACTTCCTTAAGATCTGCTTACCCAAGACACAATTCCAAGTGACTAGATATACAATCTTAACCATGCAATCAATCATACTCAAATTACAGTAATAATAATGACGCTCACCTAATACCCTCGACCTACTTCGCATATTTAAGTACCCAACAATATTATCTTTCAATTAAATAAAAGCACCAACGACATTAAGCTTATATAATAAATACAAGTACCAATTTTATATTATTCATCGATATTACCCAAGTATCAAACCTTCATAGAAACTCGGTGATATGAATATAATTTGGATAATTATTTCACAATTTTAAGGATATACTTATGTTAACAAAGATTCCACCAATCCACAAGTTCGTATAATATTTAGGTATTCTTTGGGTTGCTTATTCCATGTCTCTATATATTTCTTTTAGTACAAGGGTCCAACTCATTGGAATGAGCTGCGATCAACAAAATTGTCATGTTTTGCTAATATGTCAAAGATACCTTTGACTAACTAAGATAAGTAAGCGCGGTCCAAGCCACTATAAATACAAGTACCAACATTATCTCAACTCCCGGTTGAGATGCAAGTATCAAATTTTAGCTAGGATAATAATCATCGTAAATACGAGAAAATATTCCACTCGTTAACCAAATATTGAAATAACATATTTATCCTTCTTTGGTTACCCGATAACATAATAAATCTGTTATATAATTCAACCTCCACTTGCATACACCAATTTATGGGTATTAATTATTGTTATATAGAAAAAAATGAAGTTAAATAATTTCGGTGGACTTATATCTTTCTTGGCATACATGGTATGCACAGTCCCATTATAGTAGTATTACCTTTACTTAAGGCCGTGCATGAATCCAATTTAGGGTAGTTATCTTAACTTCCCTATTCATCTGTTTTTCTACCAAACGTCTTTCGACAAGCTTCAAGGTCAAAGTATAAGATAAATTTAAAATTTTATTTTTCAAGCGTTGCCTGAATTCGTATGCATGAGGGCATCACAAATCAATCAAACTTGAAGAATCTCGATGCATCCAATATTACTTTAACCGATCCAAAGGTCCAAGTAGTGCCTCAAAAATTAAGCCAAAGTATTATCCTCACAGGATTATGACTTGCGTGCATAACATGTACGTAAAGGTCATAGAAAACCCATTAACACATGCTTCAGGAGGGTTCCAATCTAATAATAAGCTCATAGCACTAATAATAGCAGAGGGTCTGGTGAGGGGTTTCCCATAATCCCCAAGGTAAATGATAATCGAATGACTCAGATGGAGCTATCTAGAAAGACTAATTAAACTAGTATGACTCTTCCCAAATAGAAGCCCCCCAATCCCAATGGGAGTTTATATTATTATAAATCCACAGTAAAACCCAAATACAGTCATATCGGAAATTCCTTTTTTTCAAGCCATGTTCTACATAATATAAACAATACAAGCAAAATTATAAACCTCATTCACGCTCCGTAATATTTCCTACAGAAACCATCATTCAAAGGGAGAATCAAGGCAAAAGATAACCCAACATTATAAGATCAACAGGCAAGAATTGATGTAGAGATTTCTTCTACTCAAATAGTAACTAAGATAGACTATAAAGGAGGAGAGATCAGTTCATGCAATTATGATTAAAAGTCATTTGGAAAACTCGTCTCTTTTTGAGCATCTCTTTCAAGAAGGATTCAATATGTGTAAATACATGTTATATGATATCCAGAGTCCAAACGCTATCTATTTAGTAAAACAAAAACACATCCACATTCCAAAAGAAACCCACATCTACAGCATTCGAACAAAGTTGCAGATATTGATTTATCTAAATGCTAAAAGAAATAAATCATTAAGAGAGAGGGTTAGAGCTTATCATGCCTGTTTTAAACGCTATATCTCATGGCCATGCCGTCTGAGACCCCTTCTCCCAGCAGTTCCAAAATTATTTCTTCACCAAACTCACGCTTCGACCCACACGGTGTCCCAAATACCACACAAAAAAAACAATAGCCATTCAGTAAACTTGCATAGACACAGCAAAGGTTTTGAGTTTGGCCTCACTCCTGCCAATTCCATTTCTCGAAAAACATCAGCGCCTCCTCAAAGTGCCCATTCTGTGAATCCCGCAATCATTGCATTCCATGAAACCTAGTTTGGTCGAGGCATTTCTTGGAAGAGTTTACGAGCTTCATCAACAAACCCATTCTGAGAAAATTCCTGCAAGCATGGCATTCCATGAAACCACCTCTCTTTGAGGCATTTCCTGAAAAAGCTTGAGGGCTTTATCAACAAACCCCTTTTGTATGAAACCTGTTATCATCGCATTCCAAGACACAACATTTGATTGAGGCATTTTCTTAAATAGCTGCAAAGCTTCATCGACATATCCATTACTCGTGTAAACCTGTAATCATCGAGTCCATGAGCAGACATCTCGTTCAGACATTTTTTCAAACACTTTCCGAGCATCTACCAGGCTTCCGCACTTGACATACATGTTTATCAACGTATTTTCCACAAGCCTGCCTTTTATAATACCCGTCTGAGTCATGCGAGCATGGATTCATTTGCCATGAAAAAAAATTCCTCCATTAACATTTTTACTAACAATAAACTTGGAGCGCACAAGCAGAACGACATATCCAACAACGAAACCAGGGATGAAAAACAAAGGAACATTATATATTTTCCTGCTACAGATACCCAAGTATTCCGACAATAAAATGACCAAAAGAAAAAGGAAAATAGTCCAGGCGTATAACCCTACAGGCTCTGAACATATGAACCGGTTAAATTTAATCATCTTCGACCACTCAGGAAGGAAACAAACCAACAAATAACACCCACATCCCGTCTCGGAAGTAAGAGAAGAAAACAAATTTTTCAGGCCATAAAACAAGTTCAAGGATAAGTAATCCTTCCAAACATCACAGCTAATGTTCATACGATGCATCCAAAAGAAGACAACCCAGACCACTTTCTCGCGCTCCTTTTCCCCCAAAACGCATCAGGAGACAACCGAAAGCCACGTCCATATTTTGTGTTAACAGGCCCTCACCTACGGGCAGAGCGAAAGGAAAAAGGCATGTGAGGAAGGAGAGATTGGATTCGCATGTACGAGAGAAGGGACAGTCTGCAAGATTTTGCAACAACTGATCTCCACTGTGGTCACATGTAACTAGAACATCGGGATCAACACCAATGGTTCCTTGGGCTCCACCACAGGCATTGTCGCACTCAACTCTCTCTGGGGCCACGCTTTGATTTTCGAGATAAGTTTACTTCTCTACCACATGTAGCTGCATATCGACCAAAAACTTCCTCACGGAACTTTTTGAGGAGAATTTCAGTTCTGCGCTCCACTTGAAGCTTCTGTCATACAACACAATTTTGGAGACCCACACCCACCCTTGCAACGTCGGGCACGAGACCTTCATTTCACCATCAATGAATCCACTTTGTCCGAACATGCCAAGGAGGAGCGAGTCAAAATGAGGTGACGGGGTATAAATTATGGTAGGTTGGTGGCAGTTAGCATGTTTGAAAAATGAAGATAGTTGGTGGAGGCGCCCAACCACACACCACTTGCCAAAAAGAACAAAACAACACCCTCCCACGGAACAACTTCTCCTTCATGCCAAGCAGGCCACGAAAAGGAACCTCATGCCCAGCGTGGCATTACATTCTCCTCCCCTTAAGAAAGCATCGTCCTCGATGCGACATAACACAACGGAAAATAAATGGTTCGCAACCAAGAACAGGTACAGGAGAAAGTACACTTTATGGTTTAAAATTTTAGTTGATTAAAGCACGGTCACAAGGTAGCCTTAGGAACATTTGGTAGAATTTTTAACTTTCAATGTTCTATGAAGATTGGCAGCTCTTTCTTGTTCATCATTTCATTAGTCTCTTTTCCATTAGCATTAATCTTAGTTTAATTTCTTTTAAAAATTTCATCATTGAAGCGTTTTGGTTCATTCCTTATTGTGGGTGCCCAACATGAATGCTAACACAACACCCTATCAGGTTCACAAGACCCTACGGATTCACAAGTACACAAGTATATACTTCAAGATTGTATTACACCACAAAAGGTTACACAAATACGGAATAGAATGGCACACTCCACATAACATAGTACTCGTCACACACCTATGACTGACATATTAAATACTCAAACAAAAGAGTACTACAATTTCCAAACATTCCCTCAAATCCACAGATGAAAATTTCACATACTCCAAACAAAAGCTACAGGTACATAGTGTCCACACGGGAATCAATGACATATCCACAACATCACAACACATATCCATCTGACATGAGTAACACATACATCGAAAGACCACTACACTACCAAACATCACAATAACTCAACATATATCCTAAAACATCAACCATACGAGACAAATATCATAAGCCTCCCTCAAACTCTTATGCCTCCCTCAAGTCTCTTATGCCTCCCTCAAACTCTTATGCCTCCCTCAAGTCTCTTATGCCTCCCTCAAACTCTTATGCCTCCCTCAAGTCTCTTATGTCTCCCTCAATCTCTTATGCCTCCCTCAGTCTCTTATGCCTCCCTCTTCTTATGCCTCCCTCAAGTCTCTTATGCCTCCCTCAAACTCTTATGCCTCCCTCGGGAGGCCGGTTGACCCTATGGTCCAAGACACATAGAGTTCGAGCACTCCTAACCCAAGTGACATAATAACGCGTGGTTCAACAACCCGCTAGTTATCTGTACTCCTTGGGGCGTACCCCTATCTGACGAAGCGGGTCCATAGGTCCAACCATTTCATGGTGCATCCCATGACCCTATTCCACACATCACGACAATAGAACCAGCACAACAATCCAATCCAAAGTGCCAAGTGGCAAAGTACAAGCCTTGGGCAGGCGGTAAAATTCCAAATTTAAAAGAAGACCCCAAATCAAGCTAAAATAAATGGCCAAATAGCCAAAGTTATTATCAAAATCCCCATGTTAGTGCCACAAACCAAGGAAATGCCCAAAATTGTAAAGCATTGCAATCAAGAAAAGATCTTGGTCCTTGCAAAATAAAGTAAAAAGCTCAATTTACGAATAAATCAACTTATAATAATGTCACATTACGATAAGCTGCGTGGCCTTATCTAGCCACCAAAGGGTACTCAATGAGTTCTTGCACTTTCGGAACATCGAGCCTCGGCTCGTAAAATACATATCAATAATAACCTGTCATCACCTCCATCTGAATCATCCATACCACTTCGACAAGGCTAAACATAGTCATAGATACACTAAGGTTGCATACATACAACCACATAGGGAGAGAGGAAAGAATCACATGTTATCTACTAAACTGAGTTTTAGCTCGAGTTATTGACCCATGGTACACCATTCCTCACTCTCAACATACACTTCTACCAATTTCCCTCAGGATCGGTTAGCGTAAGGTTCACAACATAACATACAACAACATCGCTAACATAACGGTGGCACACACATAACTACCATAACGTCTTACATATGGTACATATACAGGGTAGATCACGATCATACATTCACTGAGTGTAACACATCACTTTACCACATTCTGCACCCAAAGTGCAATCACCATACGATAGGGTTCATACACTCACCATATGACCCAAAATCACAACATGAAGCATTACATATTTGCACAGTCATACATACGATGAACATAGTACATCACAACATAACATCCATTCTGACATAACAAGGTGGTACACACATTTCTCCAAAACATGGTAAAAACATCATGATACAACTCATTTCTTTTAACATCAATCTAGTCATACAACACATTGATACACCCACATATCACAATGTGTCACAATGTTCCAACACTATATCATCCACATTATAATTCTTTTCACACGCCACAAACAACAATTCACACGTGAACTCTTCATAGAATCCACAAAAAGGATAGAGAATACTCCCATCCCCAACATATCAACATGGTAACAAACACGCACTAAGTGACATACACATCACGTGCGTTAACAATATCATAATTACGACAATAATCACATCACGTTTACAAGCACATTACTCTTCCAATATCTACCACCATCATGCACATCATCATCATCATGCGGTATCATCATGTAACACCACCACCACCATGTAAAATCATCATATAACACCAATCCGGCCCATAGGTTCGAGAGCATGAACCTACGCTCTGATACCAAAGTGTAGCATCCAACAAGATACCAACACATACAACACAGTGAAATACAGGATAACTTTTTTTTACTTACTTGACACATAACATGACGTAACATGTCATCACCAAGGATGCAACTAACACTGTGAACAATTTAATACAAGGATGGCCGTAAAGCAGCACGGAAACGATCACACCTATCAAGGACAATATACTCTTCTTTTGACAACACAACATGGAAGTCCAACCACATGACACACTTACAACTAGGGCAAACCACGGTAAGAAATGATTGGAGGTTATTTATTTTGACAAGACACCCTTTAGCTCATGACTTAAGTTTTCAGAAGGATTCAATAAATGATTCACACAAATTCATCTTACCAACTGAGCTAATTTCTTATACACTGTAGAGAAGTTCACTTAAAATCTTCACTTTACGACAATAGAATTGTTTATTTCCATTAATTTAATAAAGGGAATAATTAAATTCCACAAGGCTATCTGTCCATACTTACGCTACTAGAACTTGTTCATTACCTTGCTACAACAAGAATTCGTGTTCAACAAAATCAAGAGGAACTTACAAAGTATCCTGGGAAAGAGATAAGGAGATTAGGTCGAGTTAAATTCCTCTTTAAGACGTCATTAGTTATTACCAAGGTTTAAATGGAGCTTGGGGTTTTATACGTAATTATTAATGCTTTTACTTAGGCTTAACTGAAAGAGTTTATCCAAAGGAAACTACTTACTTTCAAATAGGCTGAAAGATAATTTGTGTGGTTTCTAAATTTCCTCCTCTTACTTGTTAAATATTATTAGAAACTAACTATTGTTTTCCTTTAGCTTGTTTTAGGCGTTCACCAAAAAGAGTAGTGTTCACTAGTTTAGCTAGGGATATCAATTTATAAAAATTTACTTTACAAGGATAGTTTCACCTTTGAGTACTTCAGGAATCTCTTGTTCTCAAGTAAGTCATTTCTATATTAATTTGTCTGAATACACATATTTTGGTTAACTTCTATAAGGGTTAACCATTCCATTTAATTTTACTTATATCACATCATTACAAGGTGTCAGAGAGTTTTGACTTAACACTTTATTCTCAAAAACAAGGTTTTACAATACTTATGCCAATGTAAGGATTGAATATCATTCCTCACCCAAGATAAGTTACTAGTCTAACAACAAAAGGGAAAGAACACTCCACTACGTAGTTTTCTGAACATACCAAGGCAAGAGATCTTCTAAACTCCTTGCAAGCAAAGTTACAAAATTTACAACGCATTGAACTTTCTACAAAGAACTTCATAATTTGAACTGATGAAACTTTTACACTCTTTTCCTTTAATCTACTCGCATAATCCATCTGCACAAATATTTACTAGAGTCGGTTCGCTAGAAAGCCAGCATGATAAGATATAAACCTCACCTAATAATTTATGCCATCTAGTATTTAAATAAATGAAAGTTTAATACTCCTTATCAAATAAATTTCTAACATACATTTAAAAACTTAACGCACATCTCATGATAATACATTTCCTACTCATTAATGTTCACTTCCTTAAGATCTGCCTTACCTAAGACACAATTCCAGTGACTAGATCTACAATCTTAACCATGCGATCAATCATACTCAAATTACAGTAATAATAATGATGCTCACCTAATACCCTCGACCTACTTCACATATTTAAGTACCCAACAATATTATCTTTCAATTAAATAGAAGCACCAACAACATTAAACATATAATAAATACAAGTACCAATTTTATATTATTCATCGATATTACCCAAGTATCAAACCTTCATAGAAACTCGGTGATATGAAGTATAATTTGGATATTTATTTTACAATTTTAAGGATATACTTATGTTAACAAAGATTCCACCAATCCACAAGTTCGTATAATATTTAGGTATTCTTTTGGTTGCTTATTCCATGTCTCTATATATTTCTTTTAGTACAAGGGTCCAACTCATTGGAATGAGCTACGATCAACAAAATTGTCATGTTTTGCTAATATGTCAAAGATACCTTTGACTAACTAAGATAAGTAAGCACAGTCAAGCCACTATAAATACAAGTACCAACATTATCTCAACTCCCGGTTGAGATGTAAGTATCAAATTTTAGCTAACATAATAATCATCGTAAATACCAGAAAATATTCCACTCGTTAACCAAGTATTGAAATAACATATTTATCCTTACGGGTTACACGATAACATAATAAATCTGTTATATAATTCAACCTCCACTTGCATACACCAATTTATGGGTATTAATTATTGTTATATAAAAAAATGAAGTTAAATAATTTCGGTGGACTTATATCCTTCTTGGCATACATGGTATGCACGGTCCCATTATAGGTAGCTATTACCTTTACTTAAGGTTTTGTCATGCAAATCCATTTTAGGGTAGTTATCTTAAATTCCCTATTCATCATTTTTCTACCAAACGTCTTTCGACAAGCTTCAGGTCAAAGTATAAGATAAATTTAAAATTTTATTTTTCAAGCATTGCACAAATTCGTATGCATGAGGGCATCACAAATCAATCAAACTTGAAGAATCTCGATGCATCCAATATTACTTTAACCGATCCAAAGGTCCAAGTAGTGCCTCAAAAATTAAGCCAAAGTATTATCCTCACGGGATTATGACTTGCGTGCATAACATGTACGTAAAGGTCATAGAAAACCCATTAACACATGCTTCGGAGGGTTCCAATCTAATAATAAGCTCATAGCACTAATAATAGCGAGAGGGTCTGGTGAGTGGTTTCCCATAATCCCCAAGGTAAATGATAATCGAATGACTCGAGATGGAGCTATCTAGAAAGAATAATTAAACTAGTATGACTCTTCCCAAATAGAAGCCCCCAATCCCAATGGGAGTTTATATTATTATAAATCCACATGTAAAACCCAAATACGGTCATATCGAAATTCCTTTTTTCAAGCCATGTTCTACATAATATAAACAATACAAGCAAAATTATAAACCTCATTCACGCTCCGTAAAATTTCCTACGAAACCATCATTCAAAGGGAGAATCAAGGCAAAAGATAACCCAACATTATAAGATCAACGAGCGAAGAATTGATGTAGAGATTTCTTCTACTCAAATAGTAACTAAGATAGATCTGTAAAGGAGGAGAGATCGAGTTCATGTAATTATGATTAAAAGTCATTTGGAAATATTGTCTCTTTTTGAGCATCTCTTTCAAGAAGGATTCAATATGTGTAAATACATGTTATATGATATCCAGAGTCCAAACACTATCTATTTAGTAAAACAAAAACACATCCACATTCCAAAAGAAACCCACATCTACAACATTCGAACAAAGTTGCAGATATTGATTTATCTAAATGCTAAAAGAAATAAATCATTAAGAGAGAGGGTTAGAGCTTATCATGCCTGTTTTAAACGCTATATCTCATGGCCATGCCCATGCAGACCCCTTCTCCCAGCAGTCCCAAAATTATTTCTTCACCAAACTCACACTTCTCACCCACACGGTGTCCCAAAATACCACGCAAAAGAAACAATAACCATTCTAGTAAACTGCGCATAGACACAAGCAAAGGTTTTGAGTTTGGCCTCACTCCTGCCAATTCCATTTCTCGAAAAAACATCAGCGCCTCCTCAAAGTGCCCATTCTGTGTGAATCCCGCAATCATTGCATTCTTTGAAACCAAGTTTGGTCGAGGCATTTCCTGGAAGAGTTTACGAGCTTCATCAACAAACCCATTATGAGCAAATTCCGCAAGCATGGCATTCCATGAAACCACCTCTCTTTGAGGCATTTCCTGAAAAAGCTTGAGGGCTTTATCAACAAACCCCTTTTGTACGAAACCTATTATCATCGCATTCCAAGACACAACATTTGATTGAGGCATTTTCTTAAACAACTGCAAAGCTTCATTGACATATCCATTCTGTGTAAACCCTGCAATCATCAGAGTCCATGAGCAGACATCTCGTTCAGACATTTTGTCAAACACTTTATGAGCATCTACCAGGCTTCCGCACTTGACATACATGTTTATCAACGTATTTTCCACAAGCTTGCCTTTTATAATACCCGTCTGAGTCATGCGAGAATGGATTCATTTGCCATCAAAAAAATTCCTCCATTAACATTTTTACTAACAATAAACTTGGAGCGCACAAGCGAACAACATATCCAACAACGAAACCGGGGATGAAAAACAAAGGAACATTATATATTTTCTTCTTTACGAGATACCCAAGTATTCCGACAATAAAATGACCAAAAGAAAAAGGAAAATAGTCCAGGCGTATAACCCTACAAGCTCTAAACATATGAACCGGTTAAATTTAATCATCTTCGACCACTCAGGAAGGAAACAAACCAACAAACAACACCCACATCCCGTCTCGGAAGTATGAGAAGAAAACAAATTTTTCAGGCCATAATACAAGTTCAAGGATAAGTAATCCTTCCAAACATCACAGCTAATGTTCATACGATGCATCCAAAAGAAGACAACCTGGACCACTTTCTCGCGCTCCTTTTCCCCCCAAACACATCGGAGAGACAACCGAAAGCCACGTCCATATTTTGTGTTAATAGGCCCTCACCTACGGGCGAGTAGAAGGAAAAAGGCACGCGAGGAAGGAGAGATTGGATTCACGTGTATAGGAGAAGGGACAGTCTGCAAGATTTTGCAACAACTAATCTCCACTGTGGTCGCGTGCAACTAGAACATCAGGATCAACACCAACGGTTCCTTGGGCTTGCCACAGAAGCATTGTCGCACTCGGCTCTCTCGCCACCGATTTTACGAGATAAGTTTACTTCTCTGCCACCAGCTACTACATATCACCCAAAAACTTCCTCACGGCACTTTCCAGGAGAATTTCAGTTCTGCGCTCCACTTGAAGCTTCTGTACAAAGGCCACGATTTTGGAGACCCACACCCACCCTTGCAACGTCAGGCAACAGACCTTCATTTCACCATCAATGAATCCACTGTCCAGAACATGCCAAGGAGGATCAGGTCAAAATGAGGTGATAAGGTATAAATTATGGTAGGTTGGTGACAGTTAGTATGTTTGAAAAATGAAGATAGTTGGTGGAGGTGCCCAACCACACACCACTTGCCAAAAAGAACAAAACAGCACCCTCCCACGGAACAGCTTCTCCTTCATGCCAGGTAGGCCGCAGAAAAGGAACCTCATGCCCAGCGTGGCATTACATACATAGTGACCTCTGTGGTCTTATGAAAACCCATTCATTACATGGTTCAAAGTACTTCTCTTATCTTAATGTTGCAGTGGAGTTGTAGAAAGAAAAATTTAAGTGATAATAGTTTTGGCACACCCTATGGGACCATCTTGGGTCGATTGCATCTCATTTCACTAATATAGTTGGTGTGTGTATTAGTGATATCTAGCCTTCTAAGGCATCATATGAACACATCTAACAACTCTACTAATCCAAAAAATCCATTTCTATTAGTTGCATACCTTTCCCATTCATCATTCTCCTCATTTCTCTCATTTCTCCCCTCCTCATTGTTTTCCACCTCCTCCGTTTCCTTCTTACTTTCCTTTTTCCTCTCCTTCTCCAAATACTAATATGGATAATGCATATAGAGAGGTCAGAATGCACGAGGAAACTGATTAAGAGGAATAGGAAGAAGCAAATAAAGATAAATAGATCCCTTGCATATAATGTAGCTATTTTGACTACACCACATGTTTAGAGATTGATATGTTCCTCCAATCCTACCTCCCTAAGCCACCAAAAACCCTTGAGGATTTTAAGAATCTTGAGGCATCAACAACAGAAAAATAACCAAAAATTAGAGTTTCTTGAAATCAACTCAAAGATCCTATTACCAAATGTTGAAGAGTATGAAGTCTCTATTATATTGGAAGATAATAAAATCATCACCTTATGCCCTCAAATTTCTAAGAAAAAGGAGGATTCTAACAAGCTTGATGACTAAGAAAACTATAGCCTTGTTATCATGTTTGGGATTTATGTTCCAAGATATTTTAATCACTTCAAGAGGAGATAATGTTACCCGATAAAATATTTGGATAGTTCATAACAAAGATTAGATTTTCCACAATTCATGTTCACTTGAACATGAGGAAGATTTCCAAAGTCTCAAAGGTCGGCCAATGCACCTTTCTAAATCAAATGCAACACGGTTCCTAGAGGAGGTGTTTATTATTTTGAGGTTTATATTTTGAGAAAAGGAAAGTGTAAACACTATTATCACTTGCACACTTGATCTAGTTGCATAACTAGTCTCATGGCCACATTTCATAAGGAAAGGAAGTTATTTTTCCTAACTAGTATATGATTTTGTTAAGATTTATTTGTTCTTGGTTAGATTAGGATTAGTTTAAGTTTTTTCTGTAAAACAAGTTCTTTGCACACTATACATGTCTTCCATTTGGATTATGTATGATTTATATTTTGTACATTATTTTCATGATCTCCTTGTACAACTGTCTATAATCCAAATCTGTCACTTTCATGGGATGGATATGATTTTTCATACAGTTATTAGTATGGTCAAGTTTTCACACTGATATCTAAGGATAATTATCAAATTAGAAAGGATATAGAGAAATTTGAAGGCTGTTGTGTAAGAAGAATCCATGGATTGAAGAAACAATGTATTGTGGAGGTCAGGGGTTAACTGCATCATAAACTTAAGGGCAATTATCAAGGTTATATAATGACTCCATGCATAATGGATATGTATAAGGCTATTGGTCCTTACATCTAGTAGGAAAATGTCAACTAAAATTCACCAAATTATTTCCCAATAAAGTACCCATGATTTTTTCAGACTATACATTTAGATTCTAGACTTGGATGGATTTAAGTTGAAAGGATGTGGAAAAAATAAGTGTTGTATGTTGTGGGGTAAAATAAAATAGTGTACTGCAACAAATGGTATTTCACAGAACAAAGGAAAAATCCCAAAGGTATATATCATAAAACAATGAATACAACCGTGGGATATGGTGCAAGGGAAATTATGCGGTATAAAGGAAATATGTGAATCGAACGATCCATGGTATAAGGAAAATAATAATCCATGGTACAAAGAATAGTCCATGAAAAATTAGGAACCATGGAATATGGAAAAGTTCACGAAATAAAGGAAACATTGAAAGGAAGGTGACATAGTGTGAAGTAAAACAATATTTTCAGTTTAAGAGGGTCCCTAGTGTAAATAAGGGGTCATGGAAAGTGAAGTATGGTTGCAAATTAAGAAAAGAAACAAGTTTGCAAATCATTTAGAAATTTCTAAAAGTTGTAAAAGACCATAGAAACCAAAATAAGGTCGGGTATCGTAGTTGAACCATCAGATAACAAGAAATGAAGCCAAAGAAAATAAACAATGTCCCAGACATTCCAAATCCACAATAAGAGTAGAACTCACACTTAACTCTAGTAAAACGTGCAAACCACTCCCAACCACCAACATTAAACTCTATATAGTGAATCCCTCTTTCCCAGATGATCTGATAGAATACATTTCAAGAAACTTATGTTGGTCATACATGTTTGAAAGAATTGAATCATTATTGGTCATTGGTGGGTAGAGAATGGTTGGTTCTCTTCATTATTGTCATCTACCCTCTCCTTCTATCCCATATTATTTCTCTATAATATATTATTTGATATTCATTGTAAAGAATCCTCTCCCGAATGTAAATTCACCATGTCAAAATGGTGGTTAGACTTTTAGAGTTACAGAACTCTGAAATGAGCTTGTGCAGTGCATCCAATGCATTCTGAGTGGTTGTAATAGATTGTGCATGCTTCAAAACAATAATATTATGATTGTTGTGGTTTGTAGTGGCCCTTTACCTTAGATTATTTTCTTCTTTCCTATCTATTCTTTCCATTTTATATTGTGTATGGATTATACTTGCATTTGTTTCATTTATTTGTGTCTAAAATGTAAGGAATGAGATTATTTATGTAAAATTGTTATAGCATGTATATGCCCTCTCATCATTTTGTTTTCCTTTCTATTTTTCCCCCTCAGGAAAATTCATCACCACCCCTTCACTTAGTTTATTCGACACACTTATCCTTCCCCTTTACCCATTTCAATTAGTAGTTTATCTTAGGAGTAGTGTTAGCATTAGGATAGATAACTAGATGATGTTGACCTTATCTCGGTGGTCTTTCCTAAGGAGAAAGGTCCCACACTTTGGGGATATTGCAATGTTTCACTAAAGTGTTGATCTCGACCTCGAGAAAATGGTGTAACTTTAGGTGACAAAAATATCAAAAGGAAAATATTATGGAGGAGTAGACATGGTGGGAGAAACCCTAAATAATTAGGGGAGTGGTAGCCATAGGCTACGATTCTTTGAGGAAAGTTTTTTCAATATCAATTTCTACATAAGGATACATGGAGGTGGTGGGAGGCTGGGTTGTCTTTCCTAGTTCTTGAAAGATATAATTTTGTCGGGATCTCCAATTTTATCCCAATTCCCCTAATTGTCAAGTCCATATATTATAGAGAAGATTGAAAAATTGCATGCTATCAAGATCAAGTATCATGTGATTTAAAAATTTTCTATAGCCCTCAAATCTCTAGTTCTTTGTATGTCGGTTTAACGTATTATAGCCAAAAAAAAAGTTCTTTATCGGTGGATTCATGCCAACTAGGCCAAATTTTGTGATATCATTTTACGCTTGTTGGTTTTTAAAATGATCTTTCTAAAAACCACGATCATGGACAAAGTCCCTCCTCTTTAATGGGAGAGGTTCCCTTATTGAAAGCAAGTAGAAAACTTATATACAAATGTTCAACTTTCAAAACGTGGAGTCCTGATACTTTGAAACTTTTTATGCCCAAAGATCATCAATACGAAAGGATTGAAGAATTAAGGAGATGGGGAATGGAAGAACGTGACAATACCTTCAAGAAATATAGATAGCGGGTATAACCTTATACGTATTGAACCGGGGAGATGCGAGAATAGAATCATTCACTTTCATAACCAGTATAATTCCAAAGACACAAAGTTCGGAAATCATATAAACAAGCACACAAAGTTTCTTATCATAAAAGATGGATGATTCCCACGTTTGGACACGAAAAGAAGAAAAGAAAAGTAAGAAAGGGAAAACTTCTGTATTGATTACTTCGAATCTATTACCTTTATAGAGTACCAAGATCCAACCCGAACAATAGTGTGGAGAAGCCATTAAATAGTTTCCAAGAATGGTTACATTCGGTTACAAAAATGATGAAAACTGATTCGAGAAACCGATGTCTGAGTCTCTCTAATGCCTCGGTCGTTTCCATGTCCAAGCGTGAAAAAAAAACAAATTGAATCACATCTTTTCAATCTGCCCTTACAAACTTTGAATGTGATCCATCCACGTGGGAGAGATTTAAAATGAAGCGGGCATGAGGACACCTTTTGCATTTTGTGCCTTTTGGAGAAATGGCATTTTGGAACATTTTGGCCCGCCCACCCACTTTTGATATGGTCTTGACATGTGGCCTTACTTGAGTGGGGACAGAGTCACGGGTCACTTTTATAATTTTACCTCTTTTCAATGTGGGCTCAAAAACACAAATTGCTCCACCGGCCCACCTCCTACTTTGACCTTTGATGCGGGCTTAATATTTGACTTTTTCCCTTGGCATGGGCGGGGCTGTGGGTCACTTTTTAACTTTAATCTTCTTTATGAAAACAAAGCTCAAATTCCTTTGGTCGTTAAAAAGTCCAAGCAAAATGTAAAGTGAGTGGAGGCCTCCAAGTGTCCTCCTAATGCTTCTTTAAAATGAAATTCAAGGGTCGGTCCTCAAACATGAGTGGTCCCTCCACATGTCCCGAGCCTCTCAAAACCTTTTGAAAAATACTAAGTATGGTAAGCCTGGCGAAGCCTCCACGTGTCTTCATGGCGCAATTTCAACATAGAGACCCAAAGTGGAGATCCCGAATGAGTGCGAGCTCACCACGTGTCCCTGTTCTGCCAAACTGTACCAGCTACATAAAAATTTGTCTAAGTCTGGGCAAAGAAGCGCAAACCTCCACGTGTCCTCCCGGCGTAACTCCAGGCCAAACTAAAAGCAAATCTTCAAATGAGTTTCATTCCTCCACGTGGACCAATTTTGGGTCAAGGCGATCCATAGAATTTTAGAGTGCCCCATGAGCCGTGTCCAACCAAAAAAGAAGCCACATTTCCTATTGATGCAAAGATGTAAATTTGGCCAGGAGAAACCCCTCACAAACCGTAAAATGTGGAAAAATAGCCATTTGAGCCCGAAGATGAAATTTTCTCAGAGGACGGAGAACTTAGAAATGTTACTGAGGCTCAAATACATTCCTCCGAGCTACATCCATTCATTTTTCCTCAAGTATTTAGAGTAAAACGACAAGGACAACAAATTCCAACTGTGGAAAACGGAAAGAGCGGAGGCCCCGAGTTTATTAGATGAGCAGAGAGCAGGGGACCCTAATCACAAACCCTTTTCGACAAATAGAGAAACAAGGAAACAACTATGGATCCATCGTGATCCTCGGCCCCGAAGGAATGGTCATGGCAATAAAAGGAAGGAAGAGACTTCTCGGGCACACAATCTTGGGAAAAAAATATGGCGAGGCTGCAAATTGATAGATTTTAATGTCAAAATGGGGCGAGACTATTTTGAGCACCAACACCTCTCTAACCTACCCCTAATCCCCACTGATTCTAAATATTAATAAATTAAACTCTTTCACCCCCTCATGTCTACAAATACAGGTATATTGACTCTAATTTTATTAATTTTAATTACCTCAATATGAACCCACGTCTTTAGGATATTGCCTAGCTTATGAACCCTCGTCTTTGCGATGTGCACCACATCTTCTTTATCATTCAAATGATTGACACCAAAAGTATGTGTTCCATATGTGCCTAGTCATAACAAATATGAGTTTAACATAAATTTCTCCCTGGCATTTTCTCTACACAGAGCACTTCTCCCTCACCAAAAAATCAATTGAAAATTCATTTGACATTTCATAATCTATTAATAAAAAAGGTTTTTTTAATAATAAATAATATAAATCAACATGCCCTTGGCCTATTAATGATGATGTTGGCTCCCATTGAGCCCGCCAGGGATCAAGTCTTCTTTGAGTACAAGGCCTAGAGATACCCGACACGGAGAGCCAAACGATTGAGGTCGGGATCGTACCTAGGTGATTTGACGGCGTGGATGCCCCTTACACCGTAGGCTGCTTGCTAGAGGTGCTCATGTGAGTTTAGTTTCTTCATATACTTTGTATCAATGAATCTATATATTCCCTCTGGAACTTAGGCGAAATACCATTAAATTATGTAATCCAATACCCAATTAGATATTGCTCAATCAAAGTAATAATAATAATATAAGAGTAATATATTTTAGTCTTGTCAACAATTTACTATTAATATTTGGCGTTCCTTCCCACAAAGTCTTCTTTTGGCAACTCCTAAGTAACATATTATTTGTTTGAAAAAATAATATAAATTTATTCGTGACAATTTATTCTTGACATGTTCATCAATTTTATAATGGTTAATGGAGGAACATGTCAAACCACTCATTAGGTTTGTAAGCTTTTGGTTATCTTCCAAACGGGAAAAACACCCACAATTTGTCAAAATCTAAATTGTCAAGAGTCGAGCAAAGTGTATGCGTGTGAATCAAGGCTTTTGCCTATTTACGTCACCGCATCATAAGACACTTCCTTGAAATGTCGATTGTCAATTGAGGATTGGATTGGTCCGTATTAGTCAATATTTGTCTTAACAGCCAAGTCTTGTATTGTCGTCACGGAATAACAAGATTGACAACTACATGAACCAAACCATTCCTCGCTATTTTTAGGTGAAATATTTCAATCTCAAATTGCAGAGCATCAATGGAGTGCAGCATGTGTGGCGATGTTGGCTTCCAGAGCAGTTTGTTCCAGTGCACAAAATGTCTATTGCGCTCTCAGCATCGGTAAATTAACAATTCATCTCCTTATTGCTATTTTTTCTCTATTTTTTTAATTTTATAGATAAGCTTCATCCAATATATTCTAATTTATTGAAAAACAATGCAAGCTCTGATTGATATATCTCTTAAGCCATCAACTGATCATCATGTGCTTTTTCTGTCGTCAGATATTGCAGCAGAGCATATTTTGAGAATGTATCAGCTGAGGTGTGTGACTGGTGTTACAATATTCAGGAGGAGGCAGGCTTTGATAGTAATTGTGTGAGTGCGAAAAGAATTGGAAATTCTGTTGGGTCCGAAGAGTGGTTGAGCAAAGTGAGGAGAAAATCGAAAAAATGTTGTATTTACATTGATAGAGAGATACCCAGAAAGTTGAATAAGAAGGATTCTGATCTAATTTGCAATGATAGAAGAGTCAGGAGGAGATATAGACTTCTTGATGAAATAATGTGTTGACTGTAAGGGTTTCCAATGCAGATAAGCTATTTTCAATGAAATAATGTCCAAACCAACATTGAAGTTTCCTTTGCATAAAAAATTGGTATGGACAGCTGTTTTGTTTATGAATATACCAAACCTAGATCGGGCTTGTCTCTTGGGGCTATTCAGGAATATTTCTACATGAATGGGAAAGTGCTCTTTAATGCTTAGTACTTTTTTTTTTCCCATTTTGAATTAATAGGAAATCAACGATTTACTATCAAAGCGATTGAACACAGGGCATTCCATCTTTGTCATGTTAGGTATCTAACTAGAAATCGCACGTGAGGTGTGCGATGATAACGCCGAAAGAGAGGTTGGGGAATAAGTTGAAGGAAGTGGAGAAGAATGCATTTGACGGAAAGGTTAAAAGAAATGAAAAAGGGGTATAACAAATCCATTAGTTATATTAGACTAGCTAGAAGTAGAGCGCAACAAGAAACTTTGGACGTCTTTGTAAACAAACATAGATCTAATATGGAGTTTAATTTAGTTGCAGATAATACAGAAACGAGCGAAAAGTGGTTATCGATACAAAATACACGTGAAATCTACATGCGTGATTGTTATAAAGAAGGTTTGGTAGCAACATTGCATGGGTTCGGAGGATACCCCATAGACTATGTCGATGATATAACCATTGCGTCGTTAACAAGACCTTTCTCAACCCACAAGTTTGCAGAAAGCATTACTTTCTGGTTGATGCAGAGAAGAACCTTGGGCTTCAACTGGTCGTCTTCGGTATCCATCCATTTAGGTAGCTATAATTTTCCTTATCATATTCCCATTTCTGATGCAACATAGACAAGGTAAGATTTCATGTAGAATATTCCCATCACATAAACCTCCTTGATTTTTTTATGCAGGGAATCACTAATTAGCTCTCCCCATTTAATATATTGTTGGTTCTTCCTTATGATGTAGATGAGTTAGTACATACATTCTTGAAAATCCTTTGCTATAGGAAGACCTACAAATATTATTAGTATGGTAATGATGTCATTAACTTCAGGAATGAAGTCACTTCGAGGTAAGGTTTTAGAAAAACGGTTGATGAAAGGCTTTGGATTTTTAAGATAATTCTTGTTCAAGTGTTTTGTGCAAGCTGAATAATTATCATCCCAAGTCTATTGAGCTTTCTCTTGATTAATGTCTACATACTCATTGAAGTCGGGGAGTTTGAGTAAATCATAAAAATAATTTACATCTAATCTAGTCATGCCACTTCCCCTTCATGATTCTTCACTGACCTTGTGTCACCATCATAATGACTTATAGTTGTGAGCATGAATTCTAGACATTGTGTCGAGGTTGGAAAATTTGCTTTAAGTGTCAATCCACTATCATAAATGCCTTGAATCCAAGGTGAATTTGATGGGTTATTTATCCGACTCCAAAAATCAACAAGGTTGATATGCCCCAAATTTGTGTCGCTTATTTGATCTAATATTGGAATCAATATTGGAAGGGGCACCACCCCTTGATAACTATACTTCATGGTTTTATCTTTATCCTTAGATAATTCGACTTCTCTTTTCCTTTAGTTGATTCTGACATTGAAATAAGAAAAAACAATGAAAACTTGCAAAGAAATTCTCTGAACACCTCTGAATTCAAATTGAAAATGTACTCTTGCTCGACAACCTAAAAATCCCGAAAGAACTCTTAGCAGGATTTTGTTCTTGTTTAGCACTTTGAAAACCCTAACACACACTTGTCAGAAATTTATATTTGTTTAGCAACTTCCAAATCCCAACACACTATTCAGAAATCTAGACTTGTTGAATACCCTCAAAAACCTATCTCGAACACTTTCAGGGTTTTCTCCTTGTTTGTCAACATGCAAATCCTGACAAAGACCAAACAGGGTTTAGGGAATGTTTAACACCTCTAAAATCCCAAAAGACTCATGTCGGGTTCTTCACATGTTTTACAACATAGAAATTATGAAACATGAAGGTGGGGTTTTTACCTTGAAAAGTAGATCAAAAATCTCAACATGAACTTTATCGGGGTTTTCAACTTGTTTATCAAGTTAGAAATCCTGACTAGTGTTGGAGTAGGAATTTTCACTAAGGCCCCTTTTTGTTATGAAAAGTAACAATCAAAAGCATGGAGAAACAACAAGTAAATCTTTGAGAAACAAAAAAACTTGGAAGAGGAAGGAAAATAAAGGTTTTACCACAGTCGAAGAAAACAAGGCCAAAAAAAAACATTTAATGTAGCTAAATCATAGAAAAGACCCACGAAGAATGATAACTCGCAAGATTTACAAATGGGTATGAGAGATTTGATCAAAAAGACAATTGGAAGAGGAAGAGGAAGAACTACGCAATCAGAGTTTTGAGGGTCAAATGCAAGTCGCGGTAAAAATTTGAATCGTACAAGGTGAAAATGACGTGAAACATCCTGATTTAATAATGAGCTTAGAATTTTTTACAGGTTTTTTTACACATATCAGGGTCAAATCTTAGTTGTCATTTATTGCATTGACCCGGGGATCGGGGGTTTGACAGTGTCAGACACGACTTGACTTCGTGCACTCGGACTCTGAAAACTTGACACACCAGGTCCATGTTCATTTCGGAGTTTAGGAATTTCTTTGCACACAACATGCTTTCGTGCTCACATGTTCTGATGTTCCACAATCCCTAAATCCCGAGAAACTGTAGTGTGTCGAGGTTCGGGGTTCAGGGGGACATTCGACATTTTACATGTTTTTTTGCTAATATGTCTTGATGTTCGAAAAGTCTAAAAGTCTGAAAAAATTGTAGTGTATCGGGTTTCAGGATTCGGGAGACATTACATTTGGTTGTTTGTGTGCTTGAAAAGACTGGAATTTTAAAAAATAAAAGACAATCTACAACTTGGGAAAAAACTCTGGTTTTTTTGGGAAGATGACAAACTCCAAAAACTCCCAAAGACAAAAAATTGGTAGGTTGTACCAAAATTATCGTGAAACTTGATTTTGGGATAAAACAATCATGTGGAATGCATCTTTGATTTACATCTTGTATATGACTAAACAAAAAGGGAAAGATTGAAAACAAGGCATGTTATCACAAGGTCATAGACGCAATACAATGGAATAGGAGAGCATGTCTAAAATAAATTCCAGGCCTAAAAGAATGTGATAAAGTTGTGGTGATGATCTAGTTTATTTGTTCATGAAAAGTATGTGAAACTAAATGTATGAATCACTATGTTCCCTAAAGACTATAATGTTTTAATGAGTTATCCAACACTTGTTGGATTAGGCCAATAATTTATTTGATCTTTGAACCATCTTTTTAAATTTTGAATGTTGGTACACAACTCATACTATCGGACTTTTCCAAGAAAAGGTTCTCTTGCACATCAACCTTTGCATCCCCACAACAAACATAGAGAGAAATTAACCTTGACATGTCCTTTTATGCCACATCATGTTACATTGACTTCCTTTGTCTTCACATCCTAGTTACATTGGGCCCGTAGAGACTTTAAGCTCTATTGTCAATTGGTAAAGTATTCTATTTCCCCATAAGAAAAAAAAATTAATGCCCATCACTTTTTCTACCCCTGCATGACCTCCTCCTTATCCCCTTCCTCACAAGTCCTCTTCCTCCTACACCATCTCACTTCTCAACTTTAACATCTTTTATGCATCCCATTTCATGTCTCCATTGCACTACTCACATGTGATTCTCACCATTATATGGTGATTGAGATTAGTTTTGTCTCTAATACATCAAATAACCACTTCCCCTAGCCCCCCACTAATATGTTTGGCCCCATCTTATCTACATATCACTATCACCTTAACTCACTCAACGATCTTGATGCTTTTTCAAGTGCCATCATGTAGGTCGAGTGTTCTTTTCTTCTTATGTAATGGATTTAACTTCATAATGCTTTTAATTGGTGTCGAGTGTAATCTCTCCAAGCTTATTGCCTTTTCTCAGGTAGCTCCTTCACAACCCTAGGTCACCTCAAATCCCTTTTCATATTGACCTCCTAAATTTAACATCATGCAAAAAAGATGACACATTTGAAATAAGTGATGTAAACAAATAAAATGTTCTAACTTAATCATTGTTGCCATGTCTTTTACTTCCATAGTCACGCCTATCAAACCTTTATCGCCAAGGACACTAACATGGATAGCGGAACTTTTTTGCTAGATATCATCATCATGATTAAAATGTGTTTCCTGCATCAGTTGCAACATCTTGTCCTCAACCATGCTTTTCATTACATAGCTCACTTTGAGCCCCTCCAAATTGTTCGGACTCGATCTCATTTCATTCATTCACTTCCCATTGTCTCATCCATCTAAGGCAACTCAGTTCATCACCTCTATCATTCATGAGCTGAATTTCTCTCCAATGCAACTCACTTTGTTTGCAATGTAGTGCTACCAATGTTTTGCATTTCTCAACTCATATTAGATCAACAATCTTTCCCCACCGCAAATAGTTGCCTGGCCTGAATTCCTTCATACTACACACTTATCTCATGAGATTTTGTTGGTTACGAAAAAAAATATCCTTGATCGTGGCAATGCGAGAAGATTCATCCACTTCCAACTCGTTATCTCCAAAGTGATGTAGATTGATTTGTTTGGCGATGTAACGTGTGTCAATTTCATCCACATGGATCCCACAAACTTGAGTATACACAACAAAGCAACCCACCTACGACTGTAACTGTGTTGTTCACGTGTCCATCTACTTGGAAATGACGTGTCTTTTTATACCATATTACATTATGTTGACTTCCTTTGTCTTCACATTTAATGTATGTTACAACAATAGAAACTTTAGTATCTATTCAAAATTGGTAAAAATTTGGTTTCCCGACAAGAAAAAATACACCGCCCATCACTTTTCATGCCCTTGCAATCCTCCTCCTCATTGCCCTATTCACCGGCCCTCTTCCTCCTTTACCACTTAACTCCTCAACTTTAACATCTTATATGCATCTCGTTCGGCGTCTCCATTACACCGTTCGTGTGTAATTGCTAATTAGTAAATACCATGGCTTTGATTCCACTTTATTGACCCAACAAGACCAGAAATCGAGCCTCGTCCAATACACCAACAAGGAACCGGCGGCTCTTATGGCCATAGACAACCAAGGTGCAAGTCCCATCCAACGAACTTTCCTCGCCATGGACGACAAAGCGTGGATCGACTCTTGCTTGTTATTTAAAATTCTGGATTCCATGTTCGAAAACGAGTAAATTATAAGTAACAACTATGGGTGTGTTGGAATGCCCCAGGGATTCCATGGCAGAATACGTAGCATCAATCATGGCATCAAACAGGCTCCTGTAAATCCAATGTCCGTCCTTCACAATGGGTGTCGTAGGTTTCAACAAGACATAATCTAAGCTATACGACTCCCTGTTGTTGTTGTAGATGAAAAATGGTAAGACATTGGCCAAGAAAAGAGAGTCATTATTCTCCAGGGAGTTGAGAACAGAGCTTACAACCTTCTTCAGTTAATCAGTGAAAGTTCCCTTAGAAGGAGCCTGAAATGACATTGTGTCTTCAATCAAACACGTAGACAAGTTAATCTCCTCGCTTAAAATTACATTTCCTCTGCGTTAAAGCACAAGTTTCATTAACATGTAGGTATTCTACTTGATCTTCACACAGAAACCGCCTGGCTTCTAAAGCGTAGCAAAAGATTTCAGCTATTAGCACATTCCAGCTATTTCACTTGATTTTTGATGCAAAAAAATTAACAAGAATGAATAAAAAGAATGAAATGGATCCGATATCTATTACTTTCCACACCGAAAACAAAATTGGTCCAAAGACGACCCTGTCCGGTAGGGGGACGGCGATGATGGTGTGGCAAGGATTCGAGGTGGAAAACGTTCGCATGGAAAGGATGGCGGTCGTCGACGTGGCCGGAGAGAACCGTTAGCAATTTCAAACTCACACGTGTAAGGCAGATGACACTCCGTACATCGTTGACCAAAGATCACAGAGGTTGATGTCTTTTCGGTTGTTAAAGGGAGTCGGGATTTCTAACTTAGTACATGCCTTTCGGCGTAATTACGTAAATCTAACCAACTTGGGAAATCAATTATTTTACATAACAAGAGCCCATGAAGGTGGCAGATTCTGCCATGTATGCTGCAAGATCTAAATAAGTGGCATAACAATTTAGCATTTATATTGAATAAGTAAAATGAATGTCCAAGCATTTACGTAGTTACATTAAGGACATTCGAATTCATATCCCAGAGTAATGAAGAGTCAAATCTGTATGTAGTACCAAACACTAAATTACATAAGCTTGTATATAAGAATGAAATCATAGTAGTTTTACACCAGCAAGGGAAAAAATGAAAAATTGAATTTAAAGTGGTAAAACTGCAAACAATGGCATGAAAACAAGGTTAGAAACAGACTCAAATTTCCACAAGAAGCAAACAAATATTCATAGCAAACTTCTTTGACAGTCCATTAAATAGACAGGTTGGTTTCTATTATTTCAACTGCATAAAACAGTTGAATTTAATGAATGCTATAATAATTAATTTATTGTTGATAACTTTTGTGGTTGCACTCACCATCAAGGCAATCCAAATAGCTACTCCTAAGATCATAGTAGAAGGAAGAATTACAAATAATGTATACCAATGCTATACCAAAATTGAAACTGCATGCCACGTCCAAAAGATATAGAGAAATGTGAAAGAACAAATGCTACGAAAACTCCAAATCAAATTTGTAGGCAGAAAATTGAATGGACAGTTCATTAATTAAATGCACTAGTCGCTAACATGTATAAGTGACTTAAAGCTAATATGTTTATCTTTATCTTGAAAACAGTGGGAACAGAGCTAAAGCGGCAAAACACATCGATAACAGCCTTGAGTTTAACAATTTCATTTTGTGCATATGCTATAATCATTACAGCCCACAAGCCATAATTTGTAGAGAATAAAAACTTTTGCATTTACCACAGATTTCTGCACAGAACAATATCCATTTAATCTATATATTGTGGTAAACGGGAGAAGTTTGACAAAAAATGTATACCAAAATTTAGATGGGAAAAACACATATGCGATCAGTATACAAATTCTATACAACAGTACCAAGCTCTTATGCGAGATGTAGAAAGGAAAATTATATATTTAGGATGTAAGGCATATACAGCAGTCTCTTGAGTTCAAAATGTGAAAACATGTGGAAGAGGTATGTGCCAAGTTCAAATTATTATGGTTGTATACAATGGGTGGTTTGTTGGAGTAGTAGATTTTTTGTAATATGTAAGCTGCTTTTCTCTATTCCTGCGGAAAAGCAAGGAAAGAGTATGAGTGACAAGAAATTGAAAGCGGAGGAGATTGCATGAAACTTGTTATGCAAAGAGTAGTTGAAAGAGTCACCTTAGTTGTTTTCCAGTTGGAGCGCCATAATGGCATTTTTCTGGTTCAGAGTGAATGTCCCTGTTGCTTGAAATCCCCACAACAAATAAATGACAGCAGTCTTATTCTTAAAGTATTCTTCATGTGAAACTCTTGTCAGTGCAGGAAGCAACATTTGCAGCGGTTCACTGGTCAGTATGCATTGGATATTTTTGTTTTTGCTAGATTTGAGGTTGCAAATAAGCCGGTGTTTGAAGCTATAAGGAC
The DNA here is from genome assembly GCA_018340775.1 of Taxus wallichiana var. yunnanensis. Lineage (NCBI taxonomy): Eukaryota > Viridiplantae > Streptophyta > Pinopsida > Cupressales > Taxaceae > Taxus > Taxus wallichiana. The sequence goes on along the minus strand of CM031241.1, from coordinate 576,198,354 downwards.
ATTGTTGTTTGAGAAGCGGCATTGCGAAAGTTGTTTGTCTATTGTTTGGATAAAGGACATTGTTGCAAATGAGGTAGAATATTTGAAAGAAAAATTGAAATGAGCAATATAGAATAAAGATGACGTGCAAATTGTTATGTATTGCTCATATAGAACTCACCTCTATAGTTATGTTTAACATTTCTTTTAAGTCTTGCAGTGCTTTTTCCATCCTCAGGGGTGTGATGAATGTTGACTGAGTAGTCTTCAAGGCCTTGTCATTATCATTTCCACCACGCTTTGCAACATTTTTGAACAAATAAAATGTGTGTTTTTGTTTTTGTAGTTGTTCCTCTATTGCTGTAAATAGAGGTTGAAATGTTCCAAATAGGTATAGCTGCAGTTAGAGAAGAAAATGTTTAGTATTATGCAATGAAGAGCACCTAGAATATGAAGTTTGTGGAATACTAGGAGTTTACCCTTGTTGTGTCTTCTTCTGTTGGCCCGTCTTTAATTTCTAGGATAAGTTGGAGGCCAATCTGTTTAGCAGAGGTTACAATTGCAGCAATTGTTCCAATTGCATATGGCTCTGTATTGTTTAACAATTGCTTAACAGTTGTGTTTGGAATGAATTTATATTCTATTGAAAGTGGTGGAGTGCTTTCTACGGTGCTGGATTCATTGAGGAGTAAGATCACATCACAGTCTCCACGGTCATAACTGGTTTTAGGTGCAATGCTGAAATTTGTGATTTGTATGCCTTTTCCAGCCACAACTTTGTCTTCATGCATTGGGATAAATTTGTGGGCAACATTTAGAGTAACTGTCAGTTCAGCTTTTTCATCAGTAAGATCTGCTCGCAGGAGTTGTTTTCCTTGATCTTTTTGCACAGTAGTTTTATACACCACGAGCACATCGCCTTGGAAAATGTTGCCAATTGTGAAAGTGTTAAGGTCATCAATGGATGTGAGGGATGGAGTTGATGTTGCTTGCCTGCAGAGAATGTAGAATATTTCAATGTATGTCGATGAAATCATATTTAAAGTTAATGTAGTTTGTTTTGTACATACCTTTTTGGCTGGCTCTTGTCTTCTTCTTGTCCTTCTATGTCGTCAAAGGCTCGTTTCATGGTTCCTGCGATAACAAGGTATATAGTGCAATATGAGAAAAACTTAGTTTGTTGTTATTATTGGACAAATACTGTAAATTTGTTATGGAAGAAACAATAGTATTGAATTGATTATAATTGTACTTTTGGACGTTAATATTGCATACCTTATAGCAAAGGTATAGTTTCAGGAGAGAGAAGTGCATTGTATAAGGTGTTGTTGACATTGTGTAGTATTTGGATTTTGATTTAACAGAAATTGGTTAGTGAAAAGTATAATGTATCGTGGTCGCTCCAATATGTATCTGTTCTAACAATGCAATGCCTTTAAGGATTTGTTTTAGACCATATGTGGTCGATAATTGGCATTGAAGATGAAATTTGGTTTTGTTTGATGAAGTGCATTTGGTGAGTTCGCATATGATGAATGAGCATTGTCTCATTCGCTGATTTCTTGTTGATGTCAATATTGAAATCACCTATTATGTGCACGTTGTTTCGTGCTTGTGTATCTGCCAAGGCTTTGTCAATTGCACGAAGAATATCTAAAATAGATGCAGTTGGCGCTGCATAGAAGTTTACTATGGATATTTCTTTCTTATGAATGGTAACGGTTGCAAGCAATGCTTCTACCTTATTTTCTCGGTATTCAATAGTTTCAATATTCGAAATATGTTTTTTGATGCAAATCATTATTCCATGTACGTGTCGCATAGAAATGCAATTGAAATGTTGTTGTAGTGTGTGTGTTTGTGTGGTCGGGGTATGCGTTTCTTGCAAACATAGTATGTCTACTTGCATTAAATCATAGTCATTGAGTATGTCTTCAGCATGTGCTTTGAGGCTTCTTGTGTTCAAAGATGTAATGAGGAGCTCAAATTGGGATATAATTGTTTGCAAATCATTTTGCAATTGCCATGTTGAATTTTCCGTGAGACGCATCATCTCTGCTGTTATCTCTTCTCTTACCTTAAAATTCTTCATTTTCAACGGTGTTAGTAAGTACAAAGACTCAATATTTGTAACTCGGGATAGTGTTGTGTATGTTAGTCCATGTTGTGTGACACCAGCCGGATTGAAGGAAAGTCCTTCCATTGTGAGGCCTTAGGATCTGTGTATTGTTCGTGCACATGCTAATTGTATTGGAAATTGTTTTCGCATTGTTAGGCATGTTCGAGTTTGGGAATTCGGTGTTGGTCTAGTAATACGTAGGATTGGTATCCAACTCCTTTCTATCATATTGTCGTACAAGTGAGCGAGTTTTTTTGTTTGCATATGCCCAATATGAGGGTCATTAAATTTTATCCATACTACGTCCATTTTGTTTACAAGCGTGTACGATTTGAATATTCCATCAGATCCATTGACTAACCCATCTTGAATGTCATAATTACCAGCGAATATTTCTACAAGCATATCAGTTTTCAGTACAATAGTTGATGGTAGAGTGGCGGTGTGTCGATGTGGATGGTGTACATTGTACTCGTCGTCCTCTTTGTCTATAGCATGTAGCGTAAATTGTTGTCCAGGACAAATGGATAACATTTGATTGTTGTGTTTTTTGACATCGTCGTTTTTGTAGAAGAGATATGGAAATTTTGGATCGATAGGAGGTGTTCACAAGCATGATTCATTCACATAACATAAGTCAGATTCTGTTTGTTTTCCTATGCGCATATGATTTAGGACAGAAATGAATTTTTCATTTTTTTGATGCATTGTTTTGTTTAGTTGGTAGATTTTCACATTGTCTTTCCAAAAACAATATGGAATTTGTTGATCATTGAATGTAGGATAATGAAATATGAGGGAGTCATGTACGGGTTGTGCTTGGTAAAATTCTCCACAAAAGAGCATATCGATGTTGCCAAAGTGTTCCGTGGGAGTATGCATTATATCTCGTAGTCGTTTGTCTATAAAATACAAGGATCTACAACCCACCAATGATATTTCGTCAATAAGAATGATTCGTATTTGTTGATATTGCTTTGATAATGTGTCTAATGATTCAGAAGTTAACGGTATCAAGTTTGTTCGATTGAATGGTAGTAGGAATGCAGTGTGTATTGTCACTCCACCAGCATTGTATGCAGCCTTTCCTGTGTATGCTAGTATCAATCCTTTTGGTTTGAGTGGATCGTTGTCTATGAAATTGTCGTAGAAGCGTACAAGTGTCTCGTATATCAATTTTGCTGTAAATGTTTTCCCTGTACCTGCACCTCCTGTTAGAAAGAGGTAGAATGGATTTGATGGGTTGAGTCACTTTTTTGTTGCTATGTCTTTAATGATTGCTTGTTGTTCTCTGTTTAGCATTCTTCTCTTTTTGTAGTAGTCAATGGTTGAGGATATGAAGGGATGCTTCCCAATTTCAAATCTGTTTTTCGTGTTTTTGTTTTTGTTGAAATGATATGTAAATTGCAAATCAGATTTTAAGTCATATTGTTCATTGACATAATCATTTTCTGCAGGTTTTCTCGTGTTGTCAGGAACATCGTTGTTTAGCTCTTGTTCTCTAGTCGTGTCATCGATGTCACCCCATGTAGGATTAAGTTGGAAAGTGAATTTAGATTCGTTGTGTTTGATAGTTTGTTCATGATATGCATATGCTTGTTTCCAAGTTGGAAATCCTTGTTGCAACGATGTCTCATCGATGACGAAGGGAACATATAGCAACAACTTTTCACGATAGTAGTTTTCATTATCAACTTCTTTGTTGTATTTGATATATCGTATGATGTTTTGCTTTCTTTTTTTTTTTTTTTTTTTCGCTGTTTCTTTGGTATTCTGACACAAATTCAGATAGGCAAATGTGTGTTAGTGTAGCTGGTCGCTTGATGTAGTGATCTACAATCGATTGGCACATTATGTTATCTGATTCATCAGGCTCTTTACTCAAAAGCATTGGTGGCTTGAGGACAAGTGTGCATTGATCTGATGGACTCGTGTCTATGAAGACACATTTTCTAGAGCAACTATGCAATGGTAATGACAGAACAATATGAACTGCTTGCTGAGAAGAAATTTGTTGGGTGTTGAGCAGTGTGTTGCCTAGTTGTCGCACCATTTCAATTGCATCGATATTTTTTTCTTGGTGGTCTTTTCTAATTTTTTGAAATGATTTTGTTGTTGACTTGTCAAGTTTAGTCATATACGATGTACAATAATGTGTTGCTGCATGTGCATTGAGCACATATTGGGCATCCGTGTTAGCTCTCCATAGTTGAGGAACTTTTTTAGAAAAGCTATTGGTCCATGTATGTGAAGGTTTTCATGTCAAAAAAATCCTTGGTTGTTTTAGTGTGCTTTTTATTGCTTGTATATATTCAGGCTCATTGATTTTTAATTCTGCCAGGAACATGTCAAAGGTGTCTTTTTTTTTATATTGTTTTTTCTCTAACATAGCAAAAATGTCCTTTGCATTTTGAATTTCCAATTCTGTTGGTTGGTTGGAAGGCTCAAGGATCATGGTTCTTCTCATCGGAGGTATAGGGAAATTATATCTACAATTTAATTTCGACTTTCTATAGCATCTTTTGGTGTGGTGATGTTCATGTAGTCTTGCAATATCAGCTTCCAGGTTGTCCGTGTTGCAAGATATGTATTTGTTTACAAAAGATTCAATTTCATTATTCTCGTTTTGTCCATAAATTGGTGCGTATTTGATCCATACCAAGAAGTGTGTATGTTGATTTCCTCGGTTTTGGAATTCTGTTATGGAGAAGTGATCTTGTATTGGTCCAAAAAATGATTCATCTTTGTATATCATTTGTACCAATGCTTTCAATCTGTAGTTGTAGTACTGTGTACAAGTGACAGGGTCCTTTCTTATAAGGAAGTCATTGTCTACAGTGAGAAAGTGATGGCTTTGAGTAGATTTACATTTCTTTTCTTGTCTATGATACAATTCAGACAATGTTAATGTGAGTGGTTTCCAATTCTGCTCGGCACTTGTAAATGTCAAAAAGAAGGTTGGTGGACCTAACTGTCATATCATTGCAAATGTGTTTCTTCGTAATTGCTGTAAATAATCTGGAGATGTGCGTATTTGTTTGAAGTCCATGTATCCAATATTTGATTCCAACAATTTTTCCAAGTTTGGTTTGTATTTGACATCTCTTGCAACTAACTTTCTACCTTTCAATTGTGCTTTTCTTATCCTCACCCACATGGTTCTTGACACCTGGCCTATGATAATCTTAAGTGCTTTGAAGAAAATGTTTGTTATATGATAAGCAAAAGCACGATTTGCATGTTGCAATTCCCAATGTGCAATTTGAAGATATGAAAATGAATTCGTTATATTGTCAGGTCGAGGATCACCATAAAAAAGTGTTGGGAAATTCATTTCTTCAGCAAATTTGTCTTTGAAAATACCAAGTGGATGTTGTCCTTCTGTAGGTGCAACTTGTATTAATTTATTTTGCAAATCACGAATGCAATGTGACTCTGTGAATCCATGCACCATGGTTTCATTCGGTGCGTCTTCTTCATCTTCGTTGCTTGTGCTATCAGTGTCTTAGAGCTCATCTCGAGTGTGGTTTTTTGTGTCAATATCATGAAATAGTCTCTTCCAATCCTTTTTGACATGTATTTTTTCCATTTGATATAAGTTTCTCTTGCATAATTGTTGCAAAGCATGCATGATAATGTATGCTCGTACTTTTCCTTCTTTGAAAGGGTTTTTGTATTGAAGTCTTCTTTTAAGTTCCACTCCAATTGTATGTGTCTCGTCTAAGGATCGTGGCAAGGCCTTTTGTATTATATTGGTATTGGAAGGGACATTGATGATTGCGCCAGTCATTCCTATTTGTGGTTTTTTGTATCCTAGCTCTCTTATTTGTGCAAATGCAATTCGAAGTGAAACAAGTCACTCTTCAAGTTCGGTAAGCATTTTGACACATGACAAGGACTTGTTCAGTTTGATGTTGTCTGGTGATGCAAGTTTTGGCATCTTTCCAATTTTCAATGACTGTTTACACTTCTTGCATATTTGCTTACACATTATAGCTTTGTCCTTTTTAGCTAAAGTCATGTATGTTTGTTTTTCTAATTGAGTAAATTGCACCATATTGTAGCTAAAATGCAATTGCTTACAGATGGGACATGCATGTTTTGGTGTGTCTTGGATTTTTTGGTTAAATTTTGCAATGGGTGTATTTACATTACGTCGTGTGCTTATTTTTGTAGTTTTTTTGTTTCTAGCAATAGACTTCAAATGACGAAGTGATGGTTTAATTGTGCCCGGAATTAGACATTGTAGTTGATTATACGGTTTTGAATTTGCTTGTTGTGATTGTTCTTTGATTATTGTTGGATTACTACATCGAGCAATAGACTTCATGTAGCGGATGGATGTTTTACTTGGTGGTGTTGTCAAAGACAATTGTTGAGTATTTTGTTTAGTAATTGAGTTTTTTTGACGATTCATAGTTAGCGGTTCAAAGTGGATGTGTGTTGTTTCTGTTTCAAAATATATTATATTAAAAGTTGCTTTGGGTTGTGTGCAATTGGAATATGTGGTTAGAATTAATTTTCCACTCGATGACCACAAATTAATTGTTACATTGAGTAATAGAGATACCCATTCCACGCAAAATTCTTTCCCCTCGATTTTCCCTTGTTCGAAAAATGTTGCCAAGTTCACAATGTAATCTTGCCAATTTGAAATTTTTGGTATCTTTCGAATTAAGTCGACTGTTAAGTGTTTTTCCAAGAGACGAAATGCTGCAGGATTTGTAGAAAGTATTGCATTGCAAAATGATTGAGCAATGTAACGGCGTAAGCACTTGTATGTCATATTCTCCATTCGTTAAGAGGCAAATTGAGCTGAATAAGCTCTCACCACAATCACAGGGGTGTGTAACTAGTCTAGACAATCCATAGTTATTTAATTGATTTGAAATGGCAGACCAATTCAATTCGATGTTGCCACAAGAGCGCGATAGTTGCACATGTGTCATTGGAAAATTGTAGTTGTCATTTTTTTTGCAATATAATGGTTCATAGTGACCTGCTAATGGATTTGTGTCATGGAATAAGATGTAGTACGGAAGATGAGGACTATTTACATTAAATCGAAGGTAATTCGTTTTTGTTGTAAAAGACCAAACACATATTTGTATATTCAACCATCTAGATAGCCAATTAATGCAAAAAGTGTCACCCCATAGTCCTGTTTCAGTTGTTTCGGAAAAAGGCAATGCAGATAATCACATTCTAGCAGAAATATGTTTCTATGTCATGTATTCCATGCATAATCTGCAATTGCGTTGGGTCTAATTCCAGTTGATAAGAATTTAGTGCATCAGGTTCGCCTCTTTTTAAACAATTCAAAAAATGGTCAATGATGCCATTACGTAGTTCTAAAGATGTATATTTAAAGTGTAGAAGCACTTGAAATGCATCGAATAGGCAATCTCCCACATGGTAAGAAAATGTTGGTTCTCTTAATAAGTTTTCTGCACTTAAAGCGTCATCGATGGAAGCATATTGGACTCTATGCATTCGTTTGTAGTCTTCTACAACTATTGGTTCGTCGCATGTTTGATTGGTTGTCGTTCTATATTGATCTATTGTTCGTTTACGTTTTTTGTTTACAAACTCCATTGAGCGCAGAAAGCAATAAACAAGTAATGTTTCAAATTTGTACCTTTGTGTAAGGTCTGCAAGTATTTTGTTTGTAATAAAACACTTAGTTGTGAACACTGCAACATAGACAACACAATAAGACAAGATAAGATATTTAAAAATGATAGAATTTTATAAGATTCACTTTCAATTAAGATTGAAAAAGACAATACACTTGATTGTAAATTTAAATAGGAAAAAGAGGTATAATTTTGATTCTATAAAATTCCATATGTACAATTTATAAAGAAAAACAAATACTTATTATACACATTGAAAAAAGCATTTATGTCAATATATAATAAGTGCAATAATGAATGTACTTTTTTAGTATTAGTGCATAATGAATGTAGCAAAAACAAGACAAGGTAACTAGTGCTATGATCGAATCCTCGTAGTTGCTGATTTTCCAGTGACCAATAAGCTTAGCGTTTACAACTTGGTTAATGTACAAATTTTATTTGAGTTCAATGAATTGCTCAAATGGTATGTCATAGCTGTGAAATAGTTTTAATTAGTAAAAATATTGCTCCTCCATGCAAATTCTTGCATCTGGCACTGATCTCTATCAAATATTTCTGAAATATGTTAACACTTTCATGTGTGAATGCGTTATCGGGTTTGTTGTTTTCTTAGCCACTTAATCCATATGATGTAGCTGAAATTGGTTTCATGTGCAAATTTCAGGTATGCACAAGAAATTCCATGTCTTGTGAGAAAATTGTGAAGGTGGCTGTGAATGGCATAGAAGTGGATTTTCATATGCATTTTCTTGATAACAGACAGGGTTATTTCTTGAGGGAAGAGGATTCTGATGAAGAAGACAGAAGTTCGCATTCATCAGAAGATGAGGCAGTTGTTGAGAGCCGTAGAAAAAGTTTCAAGTCTGCTGCATCTCGTGTAGGCATAGAAGAGCATGGTAATATCAATATTGGTGGTTATGAAGATGACGAAATGGAAGAGGAAAAAATTAGGAAATCATTAGATGTGGGTCACATTTCAATGGTTAGTCAAAGCAATGGGGAGATATTGATTTCGTTTGCTGGACATGGTTACAACTTGCCAGATAAGCAGCAGTTCAAGAAAGGGTTGCAGAATGGTTTTCCAAAATCTTCACCCACTCATGAAAATGAAAATCATGTCAAAGAACCAAATTTGGAGATGACATTGGAAAAAGGGTCAATTCGGTTGTCCCTTTAGAAGGAGGATTTGTAAATGAAAATGAAATGCAGAATGCTCATAATCACCAGAATTTTCAACAATGAAGAATTTTAAGAGTACTTTTGCCAAGAAAGATGCAGCCAATAGACCACGGATAATAATTCCACTTTGAATATGGAGTGGAAACTGTGGCTTGAGAACAAAGAAATAACTACTTCCAGTAATTATCAAGTGAAAGTTGCAGCCTCTAATACATGTGAGAGCATTATGCAAACTCAATATGGCTTAAACATTTCTGAGTTTCTTCTTGATTTAGAAAGAGAGTGTAAACAAAGAGGGCAGCTTATTGATAGTGGTCATAACATGGAATTTGAGGCCCATACTAGAATCATTCCAGAGAATCTGATGATTGCTGCCTCAAATCAATGAATTGCTCAAATGGTATGTCATAGTTGTGAACTAGTTTTAATTAGTAAAAATATTGCTCCTCCATGCAAATTCTTGCATCTGGGACTGATCTCTATCAAATATTTCTGAAATATGTTAACACTTTCATGTGTGAATGCGTTATCGATTTGTTGTTTTCTCAGCCACTTAATCCATATGATGTAGCTGAAATTGGTTTCATGTGCAAATTTCAGGTATGCACAAGAAATTCCATGTCTCGTGAGAAAATTGTGAAGGTGGCTGTGAATGGCGTAGAAGTGGATTTTCATATGCATTTTCTTGATAACGGATAGGCTTATTTCTTGAGGGAAGAGGATTCTGATGAAGAAGACAAAAGTTCGCATTCATCAGAAGATGAGGCAGTTGTTGAGAGCCGTAGAAAAAGTTTCAAGTCTGCTGCATCTCGTGTAGGCATAGAAGAGCATGGTAATATCAGTATTGGTGGTTATGAAGATGACGAAATGGAAGAGGAAAAAATTAGGACATCATTAGATGTGGGTGGAATTTCAATGGTTAGTCAAAGCAATGGGGAGATATTGATTTCGTTTGCTGGACATGGTTACAACTTGCCAGATAAGCAGCAGTTCAAGAAAGGGTTACAGAATGGTTTTCCAAAATCTTCACCCACTCATGAAAATGAAAATCATGTCAAAGAACCAAATTTGGAGATGACATTGGAAAACAGGGTCAATTCGGTTGTCCCTTTAGAAGGAGGATTTGCAAATGAAAATGAAATGCAGAATGCTCATAATCACCAAGAATTTTCAACAATGAAGAATTTTAAGAGTACTTTTGCCAAGATAGATGCAGCCAGTAGACCGCGGATAATAATTCCACTGAATATGGAGTGGACAATTGTGGCTTGGAGAACAAAGAAATAACTACTTCCAGTAATTATCAAGTGAAAGCTGCAGCTTCTAATACATGTGAGAGCATTATGCAGACTCAATATGGCTTAAACATTTCTGAGTTTCTTCTTGATTCAGAAAGAGAGTGTAAACAAAGAGGGCAGCTTACTGACAGTGGTCATAACATGGAATTTGAGGCCCATACTGAGAATCATTCCAGAGAATCTGATGATTGCTGCCTCAAATCAAAGGTAGAAACTTGTCAAATGCCAAGAACTGAAAGTGAAATTGAGCTCACATTCAATGACGAAGACATTTTTAAAAGTTGCCTTGCCCTTTATGAGCTGTCTTCTCCCACAGGGGAAGAAGAGAAACAATATAGTTAGTCTTGTCCTTTGGAGAAAGAGGGAGAATATAACTTGGGAGAAAGCGACGTTAATGAAACAAGGGCTTCTTCGGCTGCTTTCCAGCTTGGGAAGCATCAAGCATTGCATGCTCAAAGTTTACACATATTAGACACTATGAAGAAGTCTGATTTGCAACATTTAGGTGGCAGCATGTCCAATAGTCCAAGAGATTCTTCTTTTTGCAAATGGACTCCAAATCATGATACATACACTCCAAGGTTTGACAACATGAAGCATGATATTCCTCAAAAGGACAAAGTTCAAGTAGTCGGAACTTCTGAATTGTAGAGTCTAGATGGCAAAGATACGTCAAACAAAAGTCTGCAACTTGATATGGGTAATGCTATGAAAGACATTACTCAATAGAAACAAAGTTTTATGCTTTAACTTGCTGCATATTAGCAAGGGTTTAGCAGCTAAAATATCAAACACATATTTTTATATTCAACCATCTAGATAGCCAATTAATGCAAAAAGTGTCACCCCATAGTCCTGTTTTGGAACAATGCAATGCGATAATCACATTCTCAGCGTAAATATGTTTATATGTCATGTATTCCATGCATAATCTGCAATTGCATTGGTCTAATTCTAGTCGATAAGATTTTAGTGCATCGGGTTCACCTCTTTTTAAACAATTCAGGAAATGATAGCTGATGTCGTTACATAGTTCTAAAGATGTATATTTGAAGTGTAGAAGCAGTTGAAATGTGTCAAACAGGGAATCCCCACATGGTAAGAAAATGTTGGTTCTCTTACTAAGTTTTCTACACTTAAAGCATCATTGATGGAAGTGTACTGCAGTTTACGTTTTTGTTAACAAACTCCATTGAGCACAGAAAGCAATAAACAAGTAATGTTTCAAATATGTACCTTTGCGTAAGAGCTGTAATTATTTTGTTTGTAATAAATCACTTAGTCGTGAACACCTGCAACATAGACAACACAATAACACAAAAGTAGATATTAAAAATGATACATTTTCATAAGATTTGCTTTCAATTAAAATTGAAAAAGATAATAACTTATTACAATTAAATCTGAATTATTTTTTGTTTATGTCTAAATGTATATATCCACTTATTTTTCCTTTTACATTTTTTTGTTATTTTTTATGCCAATAAGTAAAAAAGTGTTTCGTTTAATGTTAAATAATTTTTCCCATTAAAACGTTTTTTTATATTATCCACATTCAAGCAAAATATTCAATCAAACATTTCTATACCTACTTTAACCTTCAATGATTGTTGGTAGGTTTTCTTCTACATATTTTTACAAAATTTGTCCATAAATACATGACTCCAAACAAATATTTTAACATTAAGCTATGCTCCATAAATTGAATATTGAATATCTAATTTATCCATGTATTGTGAAAGAATAATTTTTTTAATATTGAATTTTTTTAATTAAAAAAACAAATGTTCAATGATGAAAATAGTAAAATCAAATAATCTTCACCAATATAATATCATAAAACACTTTTTTAAAATTAAAATATACATTTTTAATTAAATTTCACAAATAAACATGTAAATTCAAATGATATATATATAATTGTTTTAGGTTAAACTAATAGTACAACTGTCATCTATAGATACTAATAATAGAACTTATAACTTACGTAAATATTCCACTATTCATTTGGTGTTTTGATTTAGTGGTGAGAAAAATAGTATTGAGATGACTTCTTCTTTAACCCATGTATCTTTCAAGGATGTAATTAAAAACAATTATACCATATTGCACGTGTCAAAGACTTTTCTTATTTCTATTTTCTATATAGTAAATCATTATAATAGCAATTTGAATATCCCGAAAAATCAAAGTCTCACTTGTAATAGTCATATTGTAAAAGATTTGATTTAGATATAAAAATATATATATTATTATAAATTAGTGTAATTTAAATCTGAACTGCATGTGCCACGTGCGACCTGAAGGCAGTGCTGTCAACAGGTAGAGACGCCAACGAAATTTATTTAGAGAATCCATAGACCTGTTGTCCATAGTTTTTCTGCATTTTCCTGTCAACGAGTTTTTCTTTGGGGTGAAAAAATGGTTGCTTATAGCAAAAGAAGGGGCAGTTTTCTTGGGGTCTATTCATAATTCTGTACTAGTTCCGTGAAGCTAGTGCCTGAACTCCGCAATGGGGTTTTCAAACCATGAGTACCCATCATTGGCGCAGGTGTGTAGATGTATATATACAATGTGTGTGTGTTACGGTCACACTGCAATGTTTGGTGCGCTGGAATCGTGATGAATTCTTGCAGCTGTAGCAGTGGACAGATCGTTCGACAGGAAGGGGACTGCGTTGTGGAGCTGGTAGGTCACCATGAATCACACACCAGGGAAAACGTTGTCAAGTTTAACAGCTGGAGATAAACAACACCTAAAGCTGGAAGATAAACACACATTGGTAATGAGACTAAATTGGTTTTGTGTTCTTTACAGAACGACTGAATTGGTTTTGTGAAGATAAATCATTGACCCTGCACTCCACAATCTCCTAAATTTTTGTGATTCGTTAATCTCACCAATGAAAACTGTGCAGTATTAAGTAGTATTATTTGAGATCTCAAATCTGCGACAAACATGGAGGGCGAAGGGAAGAGTATTCTGGTGACTGGCGGAGCAGGTTATATAGGCAGCCATACTACTTTGTAATTGTTGTTGGCTGGATAAGGTAACTTAACTGTTGTAGATAATCTGGATAATTCTTCAGAGGAAGCCATTAAAAGGGTTGCAGAGCTTGCTGAAAAATATGGCGAAAATCTCAGCTTCCATCAGATTTGTTTCAATCTAACTCAGAGATACAAAATTGTCCTTATTTTTTCTGTTTCTTTTGATTATGTAAGTTGTTGTTATGCGGGGAAACTTTCAGATTCCCCATTCCCCATGGAGAATTGGATGCAGAACTGTGATCAATTTTACTTAGGTTTTTTCTTTTTGCTTCTTTGTCTGTGAATTGTCTCTCATTTTTCTCTCCACTTGCTTTTTTAAATCCTTCTTTTTCTGTGTCAATTTACCCACCCGTGGAAAAGCATTTGGCTTATATGTCACGATTGAATTGGGTATAGTCCGTAGAGGTATGACACTTGTAGAATTAGATGCAGAATATTACCTAATTCTATTCCTCAATTTAATACCTGTTTTTTTAGCTGTGTAAATTGTTCCCTTATGCAGAAACCTTCAAGTTAAATGCCACTACCAACTAGAAAAGTTTAGCATCTCCTATTAGACTCCCGTCACCAGACGTCAAATGTATGGCATGATACAGATTACCGGCCATTTGCAGAGCTTTCTGTAAAATTGTCGCATTCTGCCAACAAATTTTACTCAGCTCAGAACAATTAACCAACAACAATTTGGTAAAGCAACAAATAATTTGCAGCTGAGAAATGGACCAATTTGTGACAATTTTTGGCTTTTCCTGGCCTAGAAAATGTTCATTTTTGCACTTGGAGGATTGATGAACGATTCCTGCAATATATTGTGGCTCGAGTGGATCTAAGACGTCGAATGCAGCCGCTTTTGGGAGTTCATAGAAAAATTACGGTATCAATTTAAATTTTAGTGTTCTGAATGCTTTGAGAAGTTGAGAACTATAAAATAGTTTGGTTTTTAGTATTTTTGGCACATGACTGTGGAGAAGGGAAAAGAATTTGCGTGTTTTCTGTAAAGATTTATGCAAATGAAAGCGTTATAAGGTAGAAAAGCAGGAGGGAAGCACGCTGTTTCAAGTATTGTGCTAAATTAAAACATCCGATCTTTTTGGCATAAAACTGAGCTGCTACTCTAAAGCTTGGGAGTTTTCTGTATATTTGTTATGAAAATGGACAGAAAAAGGCATTCTCTGTTAACTGTTGTAAAAAAGATTGGCTTTCATTATTTTTTTTGGGCACAAGATCAGGAAGGCTAAATTTGGAAATAATTTGTATGTTTCCTGTAAAGATTGATGCAATTTAAATTAGAAAATAGCTAGGGAAGCCTTCTATTTGAAGTTCTGTGCTGAAATCAATAGAAGAAAAGGGGTGTTGTTTGGGGAAAGTCATAAGCCTTTTCAGTTGACAAGCCCCTGGTTAGCTCATGATTTAAAATCCTGGAGGAGTTGAAATTAGTGTCTCGTGGTTTTGGTTGAGGAATAACGAAGAGTTTATATGCTATAAAACCCTGAAGAACGGAAATGGACAGGGTTAGAAGTTGGAGCAAGACGTTGCGACTGTTTCCCAACCTAGTCTTCGTTGTTCTCTTGATTTTCTTCTTTTTTAGCCAAACTAAGTTTACATCTCCTCTTTATCTGGGAAGAAAAACCTCCAAATCCACATATCGATGGAACTCCCAAGCTTCCAGATCAGATTTTAGGGCACAAGGTTATGAGAAGAAAGGCACGAAGTATACTCCAGTAGCTAGACTTGTTGCAGAAAATTCCTCAGAACTTCAGCATTTTGTGGCAGTGAATCATGGGGCACAAGGCCAAGGCCAAGGCCATAACTCAGCCGAAAGTCCTAATATCGTGGTGCCAGCTTTGGAAGATGAAGAAGATGCTTCTTTTTGTGGTGGAGTGAAACAACACTTGAATTATGATAATGAATGTGAGTACATCAAGGCGCGAGAGCAATGCAGTTCTGGAGGGTTTATTGAGTACATAGAGTTCTTCTACTATGCATGTGGAAAAGTTTCTGTTCTAGGGTACATAGTGCTAGGTGTGTGGCTGGTGGCATTGTTCTATATGCTTGGAAATACAGCTGCAGATTACTTTTGTTGTTCTTACTGGTTAACGAGTGTAGCGATAGATCCATCACAGAGAAACAAAATTTGCTCTGTTTTTGAAGAAGCTGCAGGTCATGGCCTCAATCTTGCTAGGACCTGGGCCTTCAATGATGGCCAGTAAAAGGCATTGCAGGTTTCTCCTGGTGTTTATGATGAGAAAGTCTTTCAGGTATGTTCCCCATAGAGCCTTGCCTTGCATATTTGTTTGTGGTTTCTAAAGCCAAGAAACACAACATCAAGCTCATTTTTAGCTTAGTAAACAACTATGTTAACTTCGGAGGAAAGACCCAGTATGTAAATTGGGCTCGCAATGCAGGACAGTCTCTGAATTCTGAAGATGATTTGTTCACAAATGTTGTTGTTAAACGCTATTACAAAAATCATGTGAAGATATTTACATTGCTGGAAAATCACTCTGCAACAACAATCTGGGATAGAACAGTAGCACTAGCAGAATAGGAAATATGGAAGAAATGAAAACGTACCAATGACATCCACCCCTGTAGAAGGACCTTCCATAGTTAAAGATCTTTGTGCTTGACACAACTCCACAGCAACTTAAGCACCGAGCTCCAATGTTCAAGATGAAGTTTCAAGCATGCAACAAAAAGTTTCAAGAAGTGACAGTGTATGGCGCTGGAGTCCAATGCCAAGTACAATAAACAATATTTAATAATGTTCAATCTTTTCATGTCAAGACTGATTTTTTTCCATGTACTGAATTGAATTAATGATAAATAAATTAATCACATATAAGCTATAAAGTTAACATATAAATTTCCGATTAACTATAGATTCACATCTGAAAACATTAGAAGAATAAAATACGGTATGGAAAAAGTTTAGAGTCACGAAGGTTGGGCCCAAATCCCAATTAAGGGCCATATATACGTTAGAATATATGGGATTATTCCCTTCGTATCTATTTGGACATGAGGAGACAGAATATATATCATGCTGAATTTTAAGATTTTTTGTACTAAAAATTAGTATTTCATCAACCAGATTTGGTCTGCATTAAATACTTGATAGGGAAGGCGCATTTTCCCCACTTTCCTATGATCTGCAATCATAAATTTGGTCGTCCAGCTGTTGTTATTCAAGTGGCCGTGTATTTACTTTTCAAGAATTCTGTGAGAAGTAGTTTTGTATTTACTAAGTTTACATCTCCTCTTTATCTGGGAAGAAAAACCTCCAAATCCACATACCGATGGAACTCCCAAGCTTCCAGATCAGATTTTAGGGCACAAGGTTATGAGAAGAAAGGCACGAAGTATACTCCAGTAGCTAGACTTGTTGCAGAAAATTCCTCAGAACTTCAGCATTTTGTGGCAGTGAATCATGGGGAACAAGGCCAAGGCCAAGGCCATAACTCAGCCGAAAGTCCTAATATCGTGGTGCCAGCTTTGGAAGATGAAGAAGATGCTTCTTTTTGTGGTGGAGTGAAACAGTAGTTGAATTATGATAATGAATGTGAGTACATCAAGGCGCGAGAGAAATGCAGTTCTGGAGGGTTTATTGAGTACATAGAGTTCTTCTACTGTGCATGTGGAAAAGTTTCTGTTCTAGGGTACATAGTGCTAGGTGTGTCGCTGGTGGCATTGTTCTATATGCTTGGAAATACAGCTGCAGATTACTTTTGTTGTTCTTACTGGTTAACGAGTGTAGCAATAGATCCATCATAGAGAAACAAAATTTTCTCTGTTTTTGAAGAAGCTGCAGGTCATGGCCTCAATCTTGCTAGGACCTGGGCCTTCATTGATGGCCAGTAAAAGGCATTGCAGGTTTCTCCTAGTGTTTATGATGAGAAAGTCTTTCAGGTATGTTCCCCATAGAGCCTTTCCTTGCATATTTGTTTGTGGTTTCTAAAGCCAAGAAACACAACATCAAGCTCATTTTTAGCTTAGTAAACAACTATGTTAACTTCGGAGGAAAGACCCAGTATGTAAATTGGGCTCGCAATGCAGGAAAGTCTCTAAATTCTGAAGATGATTTGTTCACAAATGTTGTTGTTAAACGCTATTACAAAAATCATGTGAAGATATTTACATTGCTGGAAAATCACTCTGCAACAACAATCTGGGATAGAACAGTAGCACTAGCAGAATAGGAAATATGGAAGAAATGAAAACGTACCAATGACATCCACCGCTGTAGAAGGACCTTCCATAGTTAAAGATCTTTGTGCTTGACACAACTCCATAAGCAACTCCAATCAGGGGTTAAATTTGACCGCCCGTTTAGACGTTTTTGTGATTTTAGACAATGTTTTTTTATCAAGATGAAGTTATTTCAAGCATTTTTAATAGATTTGTATAAATATTATAAAATATATGTAAATTTATATTACAAAAGATATAATAAATATAAATTAGAAAAATAACATTATTTTGTGACAGTGTATTGACAAATTACCGCTGGTTTGACAGGCATAGTCGTCAATTTAACCACTGGCTACATGAAGTAAACAATATTTAATAATGTTCAAACTACAATAAACTTCTTTTCATGTCAAGACTGATTTTTTCCATGTACTGAATTGAATTAATGATAAATAAATTAATCACATATAAGCTATAAAGTTAACATATAAATTTCCGATTAACTATAGATTCACATCTGAAAACATTAGAAGAATAAAATACGGTATGGAAAAAGCTTAGAGTCACGAAGGTTGGGCCCAAATCCCAATTAAGGGCCATATATACGTTAGAATATATGGGATTATTCCTTCGTATCTATTTGGACATGAGGAGACAGAATATATATCATGCCGAATTTTAAGATTTTTTGTACTAAAAATTAGTATTTCATCAACCAGATTTGGTCTGCATTAAATACTTGATAGGGAAGGCGCATTTTCCCCACTTTCCTGTGATCTGCAATCATAAATTTGGTCGTCCAGCTGTTGTTATTCAAGTGGCCGTGTATTTACTTTTCAAGAATTCTGTGAAAAGTAGTTTTGTTATTAATATTCAGTCATATCAATTTAAAAGTTGGACACATGTCTGGCTAAGATTTTTAGTTTTAAAATTTATATAAACATTGTACTGTAATAAGGGAGAAAAATAGTCATTTCAAACTTATGAACCAATCAAAAAGTTAATAAATTAATTTGAATAGATTTATTAAATAATTAAAAAAACAAACATTAGAGAAGAAAGTAAAATTCGTATTGCTGATTGGTTGGAAGCAAAGAATTATTGAATTGAAGTGAAAGGTATAGTATTCCTGCCTATGGCAGGAACTAATAATGTTCATGAAGAATTTAAAAAAAAAAAAGAGAGTAGAGTAGAACAGAGACACGTGCTGCTCCTATTTATTCCAGAGGATTCCTTCCTTCGCCACCTCAATCAAACCATACTAACATCAAAAGGAAATTAAAGAAAAGCGTGTTGTCTAACCGAGCAACAAGCGGTCGCGAGTTTAAATCGCAGAACTTACAAGTAGGCAGTTTGTTCATTATTGTAAGAAAAAAAACACGGAGATGGTGTGCATTTCATGTCCGTGTGGATTGGTCTACCGCGATTTGATCCTCCGACCTCTTCTGTATACAGAGTAGCCAACATCAACACCAGAAGAAATGGCGGGTTATCCAGTTTCAGCGGCTGTGAACTTTCTAGAAGTCGAAAGAAGCAGCTGGGAAGCGTGTGCTTTGTCGTCAGTGAAAATCCCCAACAACAGACGGAGAAGGAAGGCGAGCCTCTAGAATTTGCGGAGAGCGTGAGGAAAACTGTGGAAGATGGAGGAGGGAAATCGATGGAAAGGGCGGCGAGGAGGAAGGCGGAGCGGTACACGTATTTGTTTGCGGCGGTGGCGTCAAGCCTCGGAATTACAAGCATGGCCGCCGGAGCTGTTTACTCCAGATTTGTTTGGAAAATGCAGGTTCTCTTTACTTCTTTCTTTCTTTCGCCGAAATAGACAGACTTAATTCATTTTTTTATTCGCGTTTCCAATTTTTAATGTTCCGGTTTGACCTGAATTAAAGATTGCGTATACATCCAATATTTTATGATTTTTAAGTTCATGTTTTTAAGTTTTGGCATTTATGACTGGGGTTTCGCCTAATTTTGTCTAGGGCGAGGATGTTCCTTTCACGGAGATGCTCGGCACTTTTTTGTTCGCAGCTGGAGCCACGGTATGTGCACATCAATGATATTGTTGCTTTCAATTTTTCAGTTTTTTAGGTTTGAGTTTTATGGTGTCTGCGACAGACTGTGTTTTTAATGTTATTAAAGAATAGAACTAGTTTTAACTTTTCAATCTTCTCTGAAAATTGAAACAGCTCCCAGTCACGTGTTTTGAACCTACAGTGATCTGTGATTTTGTTGGCAATGTTGTCAATAGAGAGATGTTCAGGAAACTCACACGTGTAAGGCAGATGACGCTCCGTACATCGTCGACCAAAAATCACAGACGTTGATGTCTTTTGGGTCGTCAGCCCCCTCCGCCTTTCTAACATAGAACACGCCTTTCGGCGTAATTAGGAGGAACCAAAATAAATTGTTATTTCAGATTAATTTAGCGGCTCGTGAACTTGGTAATGTAGAAAAGGGTCTTTAATTTTTGGATATAAATGCGGGAATAATAACAAAAAAAAAAAGAAATAGAAATAATTGCTATTTTTGAATCACTTAAAGATAGAGATATTATTGATAAATCAATATATGGTCTTATGGTTAAACCCTCCTACTCGTTGTTTGACCCTTCATAAGATTCATTCAAATCCCAGCCTGTTTGGGTCAAACTCCTGGGTCTCCCTATTCAACTCTAGAATGACCATTATTTTGAAGGCATTGCAAACTGGTTAGGGGTTTTTGTCAAATCAGATGGGGCATTCACCTAGCAAGTGCATACCACCTTTTCCCATATCTTGGTGGACATTGACCTTTCTCAAGACCTTCCTCCTGAGATTAATCTTCATATTGGTTGTAGAACTTGGGCTCAATGGTTGGACTATGAAGGTTTGTCATTTCGTTGCCATTGTTGCTTTGATACCTGCTCACCTTATTACGGATTGTAGGCGATCTAGACACAAACACACTAAACCAATGTGGTGGACTGACTCTCTTCCTAAACACCTCAATGTTTGTGCTCCTTCAGGTTATGCTTTAGAACCATCCTCACCTCCTTCTAACAAGAACCACACTTCTGGTGCTAACACCCTGAATTATGTTGTGACCCCTGCCCCTGGTGACTTTCAGCCCGCTTAGTGTGTTTAAGTGGAGTGCTTATTCCTTTTCGAATTTTAATCCAATCAACTCTCTTTAAGTTGTTAGCCCTTGTGAGCTTGAATCTAATGCTAATGATGACAGGGGAAACTGGAAGGTTGTTAAAAACAGGAAAAAAAGGTCTTTCGAAGAAGGATATAGCTACATCTCAATTGAAAAGCAGGTCACCTTAAAAACTCTTATCTAACTACGACCTTTGTCTCTTTTGGATTTGCCTAAAGCCTCATTGTTGTTTTTTCTGAGCGCCTCTATTGTGTGGTTGTTTTTTTGTTGCTGCAACTGGACTCTTGTTTTTGTGTTGTCTCTTTTCATCCTCAATGCAATATCTTGAATTTTGGCTTTTTATACATGGATAGGGTTCCCAATCCAAAAACCTTTATCCTTATCTAAAAGAAATTGCTATGATATCTATCCCATATTGGAAAAAAAAAAAAAAAATCATTTACACCTCCTTTTTAAGTACATGAAAGTCTAAAAGTCTCATTCCTATTATTATTGTCCAAAAAAATTTGAAAAAGTATATGTTTCTAAAAGAGATAGTTTTCATTTTGAGAGGAAATAAATTGAATTGAATGGCCTAAAAAAATATATCTTGCAAGGGAGGCCAGAGAAATCCAACAATAAACACTAGATGGGTGTGTAGGATAAATTCATATTTATTTAAGAGAAAATAAAATAGTATATACTATTTAGTCATAGAGTCTACTGATGTAGGTTGTTTATATGCTCCACCAATATTACTCCAGCCCTAACTAAACTACTCCATCCCAAGTTAAGCATTAAAACCCAACTGAATATAATTTGTAAAACCAAAATAGCTCGATAAATATAACACAGAGACATTTTCTTTCTTTGAGATTGTGAGAACTTGTTTTATCTAAAGATCAGATACGTTTGTCATTGGGGAGCCCATTGATGCACAATCAAGATAGATTATTACTGTGCATGATAAATAACAAAATTTGTAAAAACCTCACAAATGGTTATTTGTTGCCATGAGACCATAATTAATTGAAGCGTTTATTTAACAAGGCCATGAAATAGATAATACTGCTAAAGCAAGAGTTATTTGAATAGATGTAATAAATAGAAAATATGGTTTTTTGATTAGATGTAGTAAACGGAAAATATGGTAAAGTTGCACTTTTGTTTTGAGTTCAAAATTATTTGTAAATATTAATCGGCTCGGAAAAGCGTTTGGTCTTAGAAAAAGGCAAATCATTGATTCATTAATAATTGACAAGAAGGAAGAAGTTAATAATGATTGTAAAAGATTTATTAAAATAAAATGTAAATATGATTTATGGAACTCAACTAAAATGAGTTTATAAAAATAACACGATTCTTATTCATTTTTCTCACAAAAAAATGTTAACTTGAATATCTTAATTGTTTATTTTCAGCTATTTAAACCATTGGAGTTTTATGTTACATCCAAAATATCCAAATTACACCAACTTTGTAGTTCTAAGAGACTAGTCCACTATTTTTAGGTGACAACCAATATATCGATTTGTAATTTGATTTTAATCACCAAGGAATAGAGCAAGCTAAAATAAATTATAGGAATTGAAAGTGACTGGTCCGATTACGAGAAACTGTGCAAAAGAGGGATAATATTACGTAGTACTACATAGAGGCGGGCTGAAAATGTTAAATGGAAATGTGAAGATAAGTGGTACAAAGTTTTGGACAAAACGTCTAAATGAAAGAACGAAAAATAGAAAAGAGGCTGATCAAAACTAAACAAAGAGATATTTTCATGCACCGAAAAGAGTTTTTCTTTGTTGTACAACCTAGCACATAGATCTAATCGATATTGTTGATCCACATAATCAATGCAAAATTCTTCTACGATTGCAAGTTGTTTAGTAAAGAATGAGAAAGGATGCCCTCCTATAAAATGGATACAAACTAGCATAAACATTGAATATTATAATTTGAAACAAAAATGTACCCATGTCTAAGTTTCGAATCTCGATCTATGAATGTGATAATTATCATAAATTATAATAACGATAATTTACACCTGTGAGGACCCGAACATGAAAGAAACAGTTAATGATCCTCAACATTATAAAAACTTATGTAAGCCTTATCGGACATGTGTTAGGTCTTTCCACCTTTAATAGCGACAATGTGGAGGTGGTTGTTAGCTTGGATCTTATCTGTAATAGTCCATATTGTAGAAACTTAGCAGTCGCATGGAGTTCAAGTCCTACTTCGAGTGAGGAAAAGGGATAAAATGCTGAATGCCAAACAAAGTTAACTATTCATAAAAATGCAATAGAAAACCAGCTTTTTCTTTCATTTTCATTTCCATGGCAAATTTATTACACCCTTGGTTGGACTTGGGATCAGTCTTCTATTTTCTAGTTTTGTGTTCTTTCCTTCAAGCATTTTGTCAAACACTTTCCATTCATTGTCTTTGCATTTCTAGTTAAAGATTTACATTACCTCATCATTTCCTTTGGACAAAACATCCAAGGCTTCTATAATAACTTTATTAGCTTTTAATCTATCCATATCAACTTGGCAAAAAGTAAACTATGACTGCTCAATGTTGCTACATCCCGTTTGCTGATATTATTTTGTTGAGCTATTCTCTCCTTATAGTCCTGTCACAGTATCTCGTAGGTTATCTTGTTCCACAAGTAGATCTTCATTTCGATTCTCTAGTTCTCTTTCAAGATATTTTTGCTTACTAATGAATTCTCACAAACTTTGTGTTCTACCGAAGCTACCAATTCCTCTTGCTTGTGTAATGCATGGAAACATTCCGGTTAAGTCCTAGAAGTATCTTCCTATTGAAGGCGGCATCTAATTGTGTGCACATTTTACCTCCTCTCATATGTTCACACAAACAACGTAAGTTAAATAATGATATTGGTCACTAATACTTGAATTGCGAGTGCAAAAAAATCCAATATGCTACACAATAAGGCTATAATGCCACTCTAGTCAAACGCCTAAATTAGGAAACCATAATAAAACATAATGGAATGAGGTAGTTACCCACGTTATTCATTATAGGTCAGCCTCTATGTTGCACGAAAAACAACATTATTGTGATGAGGTAGATACCCAACTACGCTTTGCCTATTTAGTTTAGCTTCTATCTTGATGATGACTTAAGACTAATTAAATACACTAGCCTGAAGAAGTCTAAAGAAAATGCAACAAAAGGCATCCACCATATTCATGTACACATTTGTCTATAACACACAACAATAGAATAGACTCTTTCACCTCCCAATTATAAATGTAAAACCGTTTACTAATTCTAGTACTACTATAAAAAAACCACTACTACAAGAGGGGGTGTTTTGAGACAATAATAGAGACAATACTAGATCAAATTGTCTCAAATAGAGACAATAAAAAAGTTGTATATTGTCTCAAAGCGGGTGTCTCTAATATTGTCTCTCAAGAGACAATATAGATTGATACACATATTGTCTCTTGAGAGAAAATATCATTTTTGTCTCTCTAGAGACAATATCATTATTGTCTCTCTAGAGACAATACTAAATACTAGTTTTTGTCTCTCTAGAGACAATACTAATTTTGTCTCTCTAGAGACGATATGAATTTAAAGAATGAAAAATCTAGATTTCAAGAATAAATAATAACCAAATATCATATAGTGCAATTGACGGCTGTTAAAATGGGCTAGTAATTAATATTTTAAAATAAAAACAATTTGATTTGAATCTTATACCCAACAAATGGGTCCACAAACATTTTATTAATATCAAATAAGATAAAATACAAAAGGGTGTCGAAATTCCATTAACCCTTTAAATATAATGATAAAATACAAAAGGGTGCCTAAATGTCATTATCCCTTTTCATACAATATGAACACCTCTCCGCCACCAGCTTCAAGCAATCCATCTGCTTCCCTGGTGCTACTTTGAGGTTCTTTTTCTGAACTTTTATTTTGAGCAACTATCTCTTTGCAGAAAATGTCATTTCATGTTCTTCGCTTTGATTGTCTCAACTTTGATATAATTCTCTACTATCAATAGCACCAAGCAACTCATCTGTAGTCTACATCAAAACAAAAATTATAATGACTTGTTGTGTTTATCAACTGTCACTTGAAAATTTATAACCAAAAACATCTCATTAAAATACTGAGGTTGAATTAAACATATAACAAGAAACCATTAGCCTTTCCTAAGAAAGGCCATCTTTAATAAAAAGGGATTCCTATGTTGAGCCTTTGCATAATGTGACAGGTAACTTGAAAAGACAATACATAATAACATTATACTTATACTTGAAGCTATTCTGATAGTACAAGCTCGCATAAAAAGAGTATAGTCACCTCTAAGCATAACTTGACCACGAGCTTTTGTAGGCCAGGATGAGAAAAGTCTGTATTGAACTACACAATTAGGAAAGCTTGAATAACTTCAGCAAAAATGTCTAAAAGGGAATGCATGTCTGTAAGGAGATTGTGATCTAATTCTTTGGTGACTTAATATCTACACCTCCAATACTCAAACCCAAGAGTACAAATATTTCATACATCTGAACATTAAAAAATCATCTCTTACTAGCTATATCATTGAAATATAGTTTCCTAGTTGAAAATATATCATATTGCACACATGTGAAAAAACAGTGATCTTCAAAAGAGTGAACACAAAGACAATAAGTTACACTAGAGAGATTACACTATTCTTGAAGTGTGGCCATCAAAATTTTGGCTTAGTCATTTCCTACATATTTCTTTATCTACTTGATTTACCCACCAATTCAAGAACTAACTAGTAGACTCTATATGTCAAAGAATAGCAATACTACTCCGCACTTAATTTTTGTAATCGCAGATGCTCATTCGCATAGTTGCACCTTGTTAATGTATATATTCTTAATACTTTTGTGTGTTTCTTGTCCAGATAATACAGGCAGATAGATCTCCTGCACTCCAATAAATGTATTACTTTTTTAGACAGTTCAAAGATTCTATAATGTTCAGTGATTCTATATTACTGCAAATCCCTTCCCTGATACCTCAATTTTCTATGTAAATTATGTGCTCCAAGAAATGTATAATTCACAAAAGAAAATTTGATAATTCACAAGAAATTTAGTTCACTTTGGAAGACACGTTTGCTCACCTATACTTCGGGATGAGTCTCATGCATGAATTCAAAAAGCATATTAACAACAATTTTCAAAAACTTCCAATGGGCTCTTAAAAACCTCAGGTATTGTCCTACTAGCATACCTATTACATTGACCAGATTGTCGGATCAATTCAAAAATTACATATATATGATGCAAATTGCATAATGAAATGCCACTTACATGATGTTACTTGCAAATACAACTTTATTATCTTTTCCAATGGTGATTTCGCATAGGTTGAATAAATCTCGAATACTTGTCACCAAGAACCGATTTTCCTGTCAACGCCCAAATATTTCAAATCATTAGAATGATAAATTCTAACCATTGAATACTGATTCAAATCATTTTCACCCATTACAGGAAGATTAGAAACCTTTGCTAGTAGTTGTCTTATTAATGGGTAAAAACTCTAGTTTTTCAAACTTGCAAAGAAATTATGAAAAATAAATCAAGTTTATACGATGTTGGAAAGCCAAATTATCTTACTATAAGTATAGTTTGCACACCAACTACATTGTGGTGTAAGTATCCCATTTTCTTTTGAACACTTTTAACAGTGAAATGCAATTAAAATATGAAACCTCAGTTGAACATCCTATAATATTAACTAGGATACATCTTAAATACATTTATCTGAAAAATGAAGTAATTTTTCAATCTCTAGGCACCTATCTTGGAATTGTTAAACAGTTTCACCCATTGAAGAGTTCTGCATTGATTAACAACTCCATTACCTTCTCCACACTTTTCCCATAGATTAGGACGAAATTTTTTATCAACTACAAGCAAAAATAAAAATTGCTCCATGAAAGTTATATGGACCTTCAACTATAATATTGTCCATTTTTATTGACATCTTACACCATTACACTTCACCACCACCATTAACATGTGTAAATTTTAGAGAACTTGTTAGTTATATGCATATTAAAATGTGACACCATTAACTAAGTGTAGGGAAAACTTGTCCAGACAACGAATATTATAATATAAAATGGGAGAAATTCATATATATCAAAACATAACAGGTAATCTGTAACACTTACAAACCCATCAATGTTAATCCAATCCCAATATACAAATATTCTATCATTAGATCGCGTATAATAATATGCCCGGTCTTCCATCATAGACCCCGAGATAGATCCAATCACCCAAAGATAGTGGTGCTCAAGTTGTTCCATATCCAGCTTCCCCATTGAGTTGTTTACTGAGCTTTTTTAGCATCTGCAGCCAATCCAGAGAAATATCAAGTTACAAATAACATTTTGGACAAAAAATCAAAAGATGAAATATTATTTTTTATTGGAAAGTACAATTTCAATCAACTTGATGGTTGTGATATCATCATCACACACACCTGCATTAGAAAAAACTTTTACACATTACAAGAGAAACCACAATTGCAATTCATCTAATGAATTGCTAACATAGCTCCATCCATGCATATTTCTAGAGATATCGATCAATCATTTAGAGGATCCAAGAAATCTTGTGGCTAGACTATTTACTAAGGGAAAAAATATTATGTGGTAAGATTTTCTTGTCCCTTTTTTTCAATCTTAAAGCTCAGTATATCATGGAAAACTACAATTTTTCCCTCTTGGGCTTGTGTTATACTTAAATGAACCCTCAACATGACATTGTAAATCATATTTGAGAATGCATGATCTTCCAACATGTCGTCAAATTCGGAGATCATATTATACTCACAAAGCCTTCCCTTTTGTACTTGTAGTGTACTTGTCTCAGTAATGGTCAACGAGATAATGGTCAATCAATTATGAGTTTCCATTTCTTTATAGAGGTCAATGGTTTTAGACTTCAATAAATCTCATGCGACATGGCGTATAAGAAAACCATACTGAAACCTAGACATCTAAACTATTGGGATCAACTACCCATGGGCGTCCTTGCAGTTGGTGTGGCTTTCCGCAGACGTAAAACATGACTGTGGATGACAGTAAAGTAGGATGCATCAAGAAGATCACCAGACCATATTTTACGTTAATATTTGAATGAATGTAATCATTGAATATGTATTTCCAATTTTGTTATCACAAAAAAAGGAGTAAGAAGAGTTGAATTAAACAATAAGCAATAAATGTTTTGTTATGACATACAATCTCACATGTTGTTCTGTGTCTTCATGATCAAGGTGTGATAAGTAAATCAGTGTCTCCCTCATTATCTGCATAAGAAATCAAAATATCTTTCAATTTCTTTCTCAGTGGGAAAACTAATCTTTAACACAGCCCAAAACCAAAACAACCCAAGAAAATCCATCTTGACAGATTGACTAAAGTTTGAATATGTAATTTCTCATTAAATCTAGTTTCAAACAAATAACAACAATACAAATGTATCTAGTTCCTTGGTTATTCATTAAATCATACCTTGTACTGCACAAGAACATCATTATCTTTCATGGTCTCTCTAACTATGTTTCCATTCTCATCTTCCACAATCAGGACTTCTTCAGGCTTAGCCATACAACAAATCATGAGCATCCTCAACTTGGACATAGGTTGAGCATATAGCTGTCTGCGTTGTATAAGCTGAGAACCAAGCCCATCAACCATGGTAGAAAGTAACAGAATCTGCATAAGCATGCAACCAATAAACACTTAATTATTCCTATTACCAATCATTGTTTTGGGAAAGAAGTCAGAACAGAAAACTATTTATGCAAATACAAAAGTACAATAACACTGCGTTTTTACAATAGAAAAATTGACTACACTATATATTGATCATTACATCAAAACAAATTGAAATGTATTGTCTATTTAAGTAACAACTTCAAATTTACATAACAAGGTTAAAAAACTGACAAATGAACCTATAATAGGAAAAACAAAGAACATAATGACAACATTAAATATTGACATACCCGAAGTCTCAAATCATTAACAGTAGCAACAGGATTGTCAGAGGCATGATTTGCCTCAAAACTTTCGATACTATAGTACTAAAATAATCCAGTCAAACTTGTAATGAAAGAAAAATATGCTGGATAAAAAATGGTATTGTTTCTGTGACATACTACAAGTAGAAAACAACAATCGAAAAACCCAAAACCCACCTTGAAAACTTAGGTATCATTCACATATGAAATTTCGATGAGAACTTCTCCCTCCCTCATGACAAACCCATTATGATCCTGTCAAAAAGTAGAGCAATTATTTTAGCTAATTTGAAAAGTTGTCCCAAAATCAAGTATGAGATGCTTTGATATCAAAACAAAGAAAAAGGAGCGTAATAACATGATGCTTTTATGGGATCATCATAAGAATTGCAGAATTTGGAACACATAAATGAAGAGCAATAAATACTCACTTTACTAGAACTAGAGGGCCTAAATGACATCCTTGAGATTTGGTCTTCTCTTATGTTCGTTCTAAACTGAAATCAAAAAGAATTTTTAGAATTGAAACCTTCGAAATTCAAAATATTAAAGCTCTAAAAGTACTAACCCATTTCTTCTCACCATATGTCTACTTTACATAGTAGCAAGCAATTTATGATTAACGTGAGCAACATCTTCCATCAAGAAGTAACCTTGGAGATGAACACCACAAGTGTTGCCATGAACTTTTTTATTAATTTTTTTAAAACCCAAACAAAAACAAGACTTTTTGTTAATCCATATGAACTCGAAAAGAAGTTAAATTCGTAAATATGTAATTGTTGATTAAGACCAAGAATGCATATTACATCTGCAAATACATGGTTGTCGTCATAGTATAAATCTTAATGAAATTTGTCATCCAAATAAATTCACTATTTCTGGTGAATTTTTTCTTGTACTTTGAGATTCGCCAAATTTCAAATTTAAGCATTGAAATTCAGCGAATGTGGTTACTAAATCTAAAACCTTTCACACTAATGGCCTCTCCACCGCTGTGAACCCCTATAGGTTATTCTACATATCTTCAAGTATTGCAGACCTGCATTAAAATTGTGGTTGTGGGTGGTGGTAAAAAACACTTACCTCACTCCATCCAAAGGCTCCATCTCATGAAACTAAATTAATAAACCCCTTGCTTAGATAAAAATGGCTTACAAACCTCTGTTTTCAACAAATCATCTATCAATCCAAGGGTCAAAACACAGAGACTTCAAAAAACTAAACTGTGCAGGCCAATTCATTGAATCTCACCCTTCATATTATAGAGTTTTTGCCAGCTCGATTGAGATCGT
Source organism: Taxus wallichiana var. yunnanensis (assembly GCA_018340775.1). Classification (NCBI taxonomy): domain Eukaryota; kingdom Viridiplantae; phylum Streptophyta; class Pinopsida; order Cupressales; family Taxaceae; genus Taxus; species Taxus wallichiana. The sequence goes on along the minus strand of CM031241.1, from coordinate 576,168,425 downwards.
TTTCCACTAATCAATGGTGAATTCAAAAACATGTGAATGGGTTGCTCATTCAAAGTGTAACATAAGCAACCCAATATAAGTGCATTGAGATTGACATCTCTCAAGACGTTTTTCCAAATACATATATTAAAGATATCTACAGTAGTTCTTGTATTTATAAGGCCCCAAAAGTAATATTAAAGGAACAAAGATTTGTAAATATTGGGTGTAGTTCATATATAATACCCTATAATAACTAAAATACAGAACAAATAATACCATTGTCTTCATCATGAGGAGTTGCAGAAGGATCCGGCTCCCAATTATTGGGAAAATTAGGGGCCTACTAACCCAAAAGCTTCTTTGCTGGAACCGGATGAGAAAACCTAGCAAGTTCATTTCTAGGAATTAACTTTACCGCCTCTGTTTTCTGGAAAACAAATTTGAAGCCTTCTACTTTGGTGAGGGCATAGACCACCACCCCATTTTCTTCAAAAAAATCACTCAAAAGGCTCACCATTTCATATCTATGTATTTCTTCTACCAAAGGAATAAATTCATACCAAGCATAACTCCATTCTCTATACACAGCCCAAATATCACCTTGTTGGGGAACAATTCTGATGGCTACTGTGGGGATTTTCTTCCTTGTCACCATATGAGAAAATATATTTACCCATTTAATAGAGACTACATTTGTAGCTCTGAAATCCCCCAAACTTCATAAATTTTAGAGGGCACGAGTCTGTCAAGAACTTTTTTTTAGCAGAGGATCAAGCTACATCATTTTAACCTTGAAATCTTCAACTGCAACAACTTTGAAAATACAAGCATACAAGCCAGGCATTTTATCATGTTCATAGTAGATGACCGAAATCTGTCCTACTTCAAAAATGTGGGGAGTTTGACCCTTGTCATAGAAATCATGAAAATCAGAATCTGTTATAGAAATGACTACTTTCATTATTCATATTCTCAACATGATTCATGGAGATATCTTGTGATTATCCTATGTCCATTTTGTCTATGATATTATATGTTAGCATGCATTTGGAAACAACTTACATGAATAAAATTGAACAAGAAAATAATGATCAGCCATAAACTCGTAATGGCTTCCACTTCATTTCACATACCAACTAGTAATATTTGCATCTCGTGAGGATACTTATGTATTAATTATACATTGGTACTCAATAATCTGTGAAAAGGAAGTGGTATGAATGTTGTAAAATAACTTTTCCTATATCAAGCGCAGTAAAATTTACCAATATTAAAATGGCACAATGAATGGTCAAGCTTACGGTTGATCCGCTTCTCAAACGTTGAATGTCTGTCACACCAGCTAATTTGCTTTTCAAATATTCAAACGATGCAAAGAAATCACACAAGTTGAATATAGTGAAAAAGACCGGTACCAAGAAAGTTAAAGTGTAGAGAGATGAATGTAAGCCTACATGAAGCTTTTCCTATATTATTCTTTATATAATATTTTCTAGTCTTTTTAAGTAAAGCCTCTATTTTTGATAATTTAATTTTCAGCACCTGTTTTCCCGAGTGTGACATGTCCCCTACCAACACTCAAGAAACATGTAGTCACACAGATAATGAATAGTAGTGGGATGAGTGTCCATAAGGGCACCTTGAAGGCAATACATGATCAGATTGGATGGTCGGAGCTCCCTCCATGATCATATTGAGCAAAAAAGTGCTCATATTTGTTAGGATCATTGATCTAGATCAGATGGGATTCGTGATATGGAGGCCATATCGAGACTACAAAGAATGGCTGACTTTAGTTGAGATCCTTTATAATGCCTTTCAATTATTATGATAAGTTAGTGTGTGGACATTTTCAAAATCATAAATGGAAACTATATAGTAGAAATGGACACTATCATTAAATTTATTAAAAAAGAAATTTAGAGAGAATGTACATGTACCTCCACCAAATACAATTATGCCTCAAGATAGAGTTCCAACGTTACCTATTAAAAAGAGAGAGATTATAAATTTAACAATTTGTATTTCTTTAACTTTGTTTAGTATTATTATGAAGCCATGGTCAATTTATGTTATAGGAGTGATTTTTTTAATCAGATTTATGATGAACAATTGGAGGAAGCAATGGTCATCATGTGCAGCTTTTTGTTGATCAATTATTCTTTATATAATATTTTCTAGTCTTTTTAAAAACATAAAGGAATGCCTATAATACCCAAAGGAATGCCTATAATACCCAAATAAATGCCTATGGTATATGTGCAATATTTTGATTCATTTCTAAATCTAGTTCTTCTTAGTGGTGTCTTTTAAATCCAAAATATTGGGATGTTGGGAAGTGTGTGAACGAGTGTGAGTGCCTATAATTTAGTAAAACAAGTTGTTGAGCCATAAATAAGGCCAAATAATGTGCCATAAGTAATAGTTATTTGTTTACTCTACAAATTAAAATAATATATAACAATATACCTACATATTGTTATTGCATCCAAAGAATGTCCATAAGGGCACCTCATCGAAGGCAATTTACAAAAATAAACTTACAAGAAATGATATTTTTGTAGTGTATCAAATAAGTCTCTCGAGAAATGACCCTTGAGATAATGAATAGGAGGAAATCTCAGGCTATTTATTTACTATTTCAATGACAATATGTAGGTATTGTAAAGAATGTCCATAATTTATTGGGCACCTCAAGGCAATACAATCCGTGTAGTTCGCACAGGTTGATTGAATCCTTCTCTGAATGTAGCCAAATGAGATAATGAATAGGAGGAAATCTCACCGGATGAATATGTAGGTATTGGAGCTACAACATTTCTACATGAATGGGACTATGATCATATTGATATATTGAGGCCGGTGGGTGGTCTACGAGGAAAGTGGGTAAGGAAAGACATATTTGTTAGGATATGGGTAGGAATTATGTAGTAGGAAGATGGATATAATAAACTGATATATTTCATTGTATTTACAAATTTATATAAAAACACATAACTAAAATATTAATTCAAAGAGTGATGATATTATTTAAAAAAATTATACATCGTTATATATATATATATATATATATATATAGATAGTCGTGAATTTTTGTATAAAAATATCATAACGTAACAAAATTTAAGATTTTTTTAACACGAGCCATAAAAATAATTTTTAATTAACTATAGAGTATATAATCACACTTCAATTACATAAAATGATTTTTTTTAAAATCTAAGAAAAATAATATATATTAAATTGGTCATAATTTTCTATAGAGGATGCTTTTTTTATATTTGTGGTAGAGCTACAGTCCACAAAATTGATTCATTTTAACCAAAATAACCACAACAAAATTGTGAAAACATTGTGGATACATCACCGATTATCTTGTAAAGCTATGTATACGCAAACTATGTGGAGGATTCGTTTCTATGAGTGATCGAGATATTTCAGATGGAGCTTATTTCACGATAGCTAGGTATGGCCCACGATGTGTGCCTAAATCCATATATAAGGTTGAGGGCTATTAGGGCACCGAGGAAGGCCATAGCTAGACCAGGGCCCACAGGAGCGTAGCTAGTACCTCCCAGGCCAGAGGAGGTAGATGCGGTGATAGAGTCGACAAATGTAGATGATGTGGGGTGTATAGTGGCCTTTTATGCACATGGTGGGAATTACATCGATGGGTATTTTTGTTTCCGGCCAGTAGATGTCATGGGAGCACCTCCAGAGGGAGGAGTAGATGGGCAATAACATGCCCCTGATAGTGTAGTGGAAGCATAACAGAGCGTGAGTATTTGTGTAGCGATGTTTTGTCAGTTGGTTATTTGGACGTGTCATTGTCTTCATTTTCTAATGTGTTGATCTACGTTTGTAGGAAATGCATATTGGTTGTTGATTATGGACATGTCCATCGACACATTGACACAGAATTTTCCCACTGATCTACTCGTAGGTGGAGGTATGCTAGAGCGGGTAGATGCAATCATGGGTGAGTATGCACACTTGCGTGATCTAATGGCATTAGCAGTAGCTACATGTAAAGTGTTACTAAACAAGCAAGATGAGGAACGAGAGGAGACATAACAAGTTAGAGAGGGTGCGGGTGGAGGTCCCTTAGCTCAAGATGTATTTATGCAACTCATTGAGTTTTAAGGACATTTTACGGAGCATTCGAGGGAGTATACACTATTGTGTAGGTAGATAGAGAGATATAGGGTCCACGATCAGTGACGTAGATTGGGTGGTGAAGCTTCTAGCTCTAGAGCTCCTTCAATGATAGATACTGATAGCGATGACAAGATATGATCTATATGTAGTGATGTAGCGATGTATGAGGGATTGCCTCCCAATATTGGAATTGTTGTAACTATGATGGTGATTGATATTTATATATATGGACTATTGGAGTCATTTTTTATACTTGATGTTTTATTGATGTGAGATGTGATGATGTGTTGATTATTGTTGTGATTGTCAATGTGTGATATTGCGATGATTGTTTTGTTGATATGATTGGCAATGCGTAGTTGTTGATGATGTCTAATGATGAGATATTGTATATGATTAATGATGATGTAGGTAGTGTAATTTTGATACGTAATAGATAAATGATGAAAATGTGTACTATATAAATGATGTAGCAGAAATGAATAATGTGAAGGACTAAGAGATGGTCGGAATAGTGTAGTGAATTGCGTGTTAGTATGATGAATAGGGAGGAGAATAGAAATGATTCCCAGTGTGTAGATGAGTTGGTTCATTTATATAAGACCCTCAGCAGGTAAGAATGAACCGTAGAGCAAGAGTGCGTCATCGGGAAATGATATGATAGTGTATGCTAAATAGATATATTGATAAAGCACGTAGTGTAAAAGTGAAGAGAGGTTCTTACTGTAACATATCCCTCAACAGTCACGTAAGAACTTTAATAACATGAGTGAGTCACGGGGTAAGGCGATAGAAATCACCTACAAGTGACCAAGTCAGTGGAGCGGTGGAAGCATGTGGAATAAAAGCGACATAAGTGTATGATCCACAATGAATGTTATGTGGAATGGTGTTAATGATTGGTGATGCAGCGATGGGAAGTGAAGATGCTTGAGGGCTATTAAAGCCAATGTGTAGTAGCGATGATGACACAAAGTGGATGATATGGTGCAACGATGGATGGATGAAATGGAGAGTGCACATGAAAAACAACTTATGGTGGCAGACGAATAATGAACTTAGAATTAGACGAAGCAAAAAAATCAACCAGAGTAACTACATGCTTGCATGGGAATGGAGACATAAACCACTAATGAGAGAGAGAGCCAAAGTAAATGACACCCTTTTCTTCCAATTGTTATAAGGTATCACAAAGGGCACAATAGTCATTATTGTGATGACCATTAATATGATGAAAGTTACACTAAGGTTTATCACATTGGCATTACAAGAGATGAGGAGAGTGATGTTGAGTGAAGGCAAGTGATGATGATGATGTTGAGTAGAAATAACGTAAGGTGGGGTATAGTTAAATGAATAACAAGGTGTACAATGATGAAAAGCTTACTGGATGATCAACAATGTTAATGGTGGAGTGATCAAAGCTAGTAGACACATTACATCCATTAGCTAAGAGTTGTATTTGAGTATCATCTGGAGGAATGACGTTGTGATATAGAGTGTTAAGTTCAGCTATGGTTGCTATTATGGAGAAATCATAGCACCCCTAATTTCTCGCAAGTGAAAGGTTGAGGAAGTCAGTGTGATTTGTCAAACATGGAGTTATCCCAAAGTGTGGGACAATGAAATTAGGATAACCCTCCGGAGAAGGCCAGCTTCATGTCCTATCCTAGTGCTAACTACTCCAAAGTGTAGAGAATTACATATCTAACCCTACTCTAATATTTCCAAGGAGGTAGATATAGAGAAAATACATGAAAATAAAACCTACTCTAAGGGAAGGTGATACTCCAAGAAGGATGTTGAACAACCTGCACAATAAACATAGCACTACCAAAACCTTGCAATGAAAACAAAAACAATCCACAATAACCTCGCATGCAATGAAAGATCATAAAGATGCAATATAACATAGAAGAGGATGTGAAACATCCACAAATCTGAATTTATTTCTCTCAAAGTTGATACAATACATCACATTTAGGGCCAAAGGCATATATTTTGTAGTACAATGTTCAATAGGGAGGGTGATGCACCAAGAAGGATGTTGAATAACCACCATAATAAACATAGCACTACCATAACCTTATAATGAAAACAAAAACAATACACAATAACCTTGCATAAAATGAAAGATCATAAAGTTGCAATATAACACAGAAGAGGGTTTGAAGCATCCACATATATGATTTTATTACTCTCAAAGTTGATATAATACATCACATTTAGGGCCAAAGGAAAATATTTAACATTACAATGTTCAATAGGGAGGTTTGAAATCTCCACAAATCTCTTACAGATAAGAAATAAGGGAGGGGCACATACAATTTTTCCAACCTTTTGAAAAGAGCCCCTCCTTACAATATATAGGAAGAATGAGAGAAGGGAGAGAGGAATTTTAAATATTGCTTCAACTGCCCACAATGCATTAAAATCACATGCAACAATGATGGGTGCCACTGCAAAACCCATACCTCCGTGTAATTTCATGTTTTCTTGTTTCTTTGATATGAGAAGTTGTTTTAGTCACCCACATTTACATGAATCCAGTTGTTGTATGTCGCCTGCTTGTCCACGACATGCAAGATAGAGGAAACACAAGTTCCTATGTTGTTAGACTTACAAGTAAGGTTTGTTATTTGAGATTTCATGTTTTCCTTTTTTGGATATGATTCCTCAGCATTTTTTATTTTGTATCTTATGTGTATAGTGCTATAACAATGTAGTATACTTTCTGAAACACCTAAACTATCATGTGTATTATAATATTAAATACGTGTCAAAGTCGGTCCCTTCTTACTATTGAACTTTTAAACTGGCAACTGTTATAGTGTCGTTCCAATTCGAATGAGATTTCATTTGTCTTGCTAATGTTACCAACAATTACCAGCCCTCGTGAAATTGAACACAGAGCTAAATTTACACCAAACGTCACTGTCACTGAAACACGTCATATTTAATAGTAATAAGAATCATAAATGAATCATGGGCAATACTCTCAATTACAAATCAACTCATCTATAATATAATTATGCTAAGTCGGCAGCTCGTAATATTGTCATGATCATCCATACAACCATCTTGCCATTTATTGATCTATACTTGGATAAGTTTTCTATAGCGTAAATATGGTTTGCAGCATAAAGTGAGTTATTAATAATTAAAGCTAAGTGTTTCGAGTACTTTTTAAATTGGTGTATAGGTTTAATGCGTCTCTTTTTTAAATTTCTTTACTCTTCTTCAAGCGATGAATGCCATATAATAACTCAGATGGATACTGCTTCATCTGAGAGAAGGTTCGGAGATTACTGTAACTCACAACAACCTCCCTGCGCTTTCAATACAATGTTCATAATTTGTGAATGTTGAAACCGTACACTGTGATTGGTGAGCAGGAACTATATTTATATAGCATGTTAACGCAGCTGATTTCTTGCAAATTTTAGTGGTGGAAATCCTGAAAAAGCAGACATATTAATCCAAAAGTTGTGAACTTCAAGCATGTCGGAACTAAACACAGGAAAACATGAAAACATGGGTACATCTGCAGAGGTATGACACTTTGACTCATTCAGCGCAAATCCCCACCGGCCATTCTCTGACGCGTAAACAATGGTTGAGATCCATTTCATCAGAACGAGTGTTACCTGCCCTTATATTTATTCAAATATATTGAACGTTTGATTTAGTTGAGCTTCATTTAAAAGTGAAATATGGAACACGTTTAAGACTCTAAGATTAAAACAAAAAAAATTAAAAATTGATGGGAGATTGAAAAAATTGAACAGCAGTTGTTTTTCCAAATATAATTGCGAATGATTTTTTTGTTAAATTTGATGTTTTTTCTATATATATTTGGGGATGGTTTTTCGGTTAAATCTGGTGTGAGGTGAGTGACTCAAACTTATCATTTTGAATGCGTGCTACACAAACAGCCAACATGAAGATGATGCCTCCTCGGGTCTGGATCATCCTCTACCTTAAAAATGTGAAACGAGACCTACTCGTTGCATTTCATGCCATCTAAATTTAATACTCGTACTGTGAATTTGGGTATCTTTCCTCCTTAAAAATAATGTGTTAAGCATTACGGAACAATTTCCCTAATATGGACTATGACAATATGAATGCTATCACTCCATCTGGTTTGATGGTAATCAGTGATTTTCAATAATTCCTTATGAAATAATAAAGTCTTAAGCATATAATTCCTTATGTCGAAATATTGCTGAATATTGCTGAATATAAGCATATAACAAGCAAGCCCAAAGTAGGTTTGTTATATACATCAGCCAAAACAGGCAGTCCCACAAATAATTTATACACACGAAACTACAAAGTTAGTTTGGACATGATTGCATGAAAAATAATTTCTCTGCATTGAAAGCCATTGCAGTCAACACTTAATTTCATCAAGAAATCTATATCTCCTTCTAACTCTTCTATCATTGCAAATTATGTCAGAATCCTTCTGCTTCTTCACCTGTTTGGGTAACTGTCTATTAATGTCAACATAATTTTTTCTCAATTTCCTTTTCACTTTGTCTGTATGAGTCATGTTCATGCACTCTTTAAATCCAACATAATTCTTAATTCTTTTATTACTAGTATCGGAGCCTACCCCTTCCTGAATATTGTAGCACCAGTCACACACCTCAGCTGATACATTCTCGAAATATGCTCTACTGCAATATCTGACAGAAATAATCATACGATCAGTTGATGGCTTAAGAGATCATATGTCATGAATTCTACCAATCCCAACATGTATATTTTTCTACATTAGATTATACTGGATGAAACTCATCTATCAATAAATGGAAAAAAAGAGCAATGAGGAGATGAATTGTTTTCTTACTGATGCTGAAAGCGCAATAGACATTTTGTGCACTGGAATAAACTGTTTTGGAAGCCCACATCGCCACACATGCTGCACTCCATTGATCTGCACTTTGAGATTGTAACATTGGACAGGTCTAGAAATTATTATGTAGCAATCGTTATATCAGCTGACAGCTGCCTGTGGTTGACGGGAAGGTAGGGAGAAATTGTATTCCGTCACCGTGATGATGATACGAGATTATGTTGACCATATTTCTTGCATTATATGGAGAAATATTGACTAGTATGGAGCCATGTTATATAAGATTGAATTACCGATAAATATGGTATTAAATTGCAGTAGACGAAGAAAGTTTGTTAAGAAGCTTCCTACGGAGGTACAAAAAGTACAATTATATTTTTCCGGTCAATGTGAAAAGTTTAATAATTAGGCCGATAGGCCTACATATAACTTCACTCAATGATTTTCGACACCTGTCCTGCAGCTCTTTTCCACACAACTATTGACAACTGTAGTATTTGATAATTGACAGCTGGTTAGATTATTCATTAATAATTAATACTAATAATAAATAAAAATAAAAATAAAAACATTTCTTATTAACAAATAGTTTGAAGTCCGAACAGAGATAAATAGTTCCAAATATTAATGGAAAACGGTTCAACCATTTCTCTATTTACCTGCAGATTTCCCCTCTCTCTCTGACAGATCGACAAGTTTCTCCAGTTGGTTAGCCCTGCCTTCTCTCTTTGAATTGTAGGGTATCAAGTAGTTATGGTAAAGTATTTTAGATTTTGGTTTAGGTTTTATTATCACATCAGCCCTCTCCACATTTTTTCCATCCTGCTCCACATTGTTTTGCCTGATTTTGTAAGTTGTCTCTAATTTTATTGAATGCAGACAGTCTTGGATTCTGTCTCAGCAACACACATTTTGTGAAGGATGTTTCTAGTAAGAAAGGTGAATTCTGGGAGTTTAGAGGAGGTGAAACATATGCAGAAATTTGGAACCCGATCTCAATGGTATTACTGATCAATTTGCAGCAGATATACATTCCCATCAACGTGCCCATAAATAGGAGACACCTGTATATTTGTAAGATCCTACAACCATTTTCGTTTAGATTTGATTATTTCCTCAAGCAGTCAACTCGAATCCCAAGCTCCAAATAGCATGTCATGCTTTTTATTAGTTTCGAGTCAATAGTTCTTTCAATTCCGCATCTTTTGCATTTACAGTCGAAGTGGAAAGTATTACAATATTTTATGCAACTTGTATTATATAATTGATTGTGGAACGCTCCAATATTTTACTTTCTTTTTCACATTTCCTTATTACAATATTTGTTGGGAAACTGCAGATCATATGTCAAGCCATGTGAAAATAGCTGTGTTGAAGGAACCTTCTTTAAGTCTTGCAAGCTTCTGTAAATGGTGCATGAATAGAAGGTGCCTGGTTTATGCAAGAACCCCATTACCTGCGTTGGAAAGAATGGGACTGTAGGATTGAATGTTGCTATCATTGTATGGTTAAAAGGGAGTTGGATAGGGAGAGTCTCAGACAGAAGCGTGTAAAATATCATGGAAAATGGCCTTTCAATGTCTTGATTCCATGAGGTAAAATAATATCAAGAAGAATAAATGATATGATCTTTATAATGATTACTTATTTCTGTAATTTAAAATATTTGCGCAGAATTTGAGTTTGACAAATTCTTTGGTATCTTCTTATGCTGCAATATCTTTCCCTAATAAATGAAAGATAATAATTTTGCCGCTCATTCTGATTTCTAATCATTCGGGGATTATTTGTATTCAATTATTTTTCCCTTGCTTTATTCCATTTCTTATTCAGCAAATTCTTTTTTCTATCAATGTTGGAATCCATCATAGGGTAATTTATATATGATGTAGTTTGCTTATAAGGTAAAAACAATATAATTGTTTGTAATAAAATTATTTATATTGTAAATTATTTGTGGTGTAGTTTAGCAAATGATTTATGAAAAAATTATTTATTATGTTAAATTTTTGCAAATAACAAAATAAAATAAAAATGTTATAATATATTATTGATTAGTGTTTGAAAGTTATTTTTTATGTGTTTTATCTACGAATTATATAATATGACATGTATCTAATACGAATTGTATTTTTCATCATTTATTTTTGGGGATGCAATGATTTGATTATAACATTTTTATATTATAGATTAAATTAGGTATTTATTTGATTATAACATTTTTGCATTATAGATTAAATTAGGTATTTGTTTAATTGTCATTTTTCTTTATCATTCTAAAAAGTCTATTATATCATAGAATTTGGGTTATTTTTATTTGTGTGGGGATTCAATGATTTGATTATAACATTTTTATAATATAGAATAAATTAGCTATTTAGTTGATTATAACATTTTTATATCTTTTATAACTAGGTCTTCATGAAGGGAGAAAAGTATATCAATCTATTTTTGGTGTAATATGGATAATCCTGATTAGAATGTAAATGTATTTTCATGTTAGATAAATATTAGAGATTTAATTTGATCAATGAAACAATTATTTAAACATCTGATGTATTTATTAATTGTCACATGATAAAATGATTACCGTGTATTTTTTTCATTAAAATTGGATAAAAATCCACTTAATTTTTTTTTTTTTCAAGTGCTCAATTTGTTAATACTCTCCTTATAAATCAATTTTTGGGGTTTTATAGCTTTCTGTTTGCAGAATGAAGACGCAGAGTCAATCAAATGCCCCCATTCCTCCCGAGACTCCTACATGGATAGTATGCATCAGAAACATTTAGTGCGAGGAAGAATTTTGTAGAAAATAGTTTGTTATCCATGTTCTTCACCATAGAAGACCAAATTTGAGTCATGATGAAATAAAGGAAGAGCTCTATAAAAAGTTTAAAGTTCGTGATATGAGGACTATTTTCCTTTCCTCTTTTAGGACAAAGAAAACACGTTCAAGGGGATTTGGTCTGATCTACAACACTGTAGAGGATGCAATTAGATTTGAACCTGAAGTAAACTTATGAAGAATGGGATTGAAGTCACAAATCCGAGAGCTAAGAAGGATTGTCCGAATAGGGTAAAAGAAATAAGGGGGGTTAAGAAATTTGGATAATATTCTTCACCAATCTTAGAAAACTTTGTTATAAGTTTATCTATAGCTAAGGCTTAGTGCTCATGGAAAATATTGTCGTGGACTTGATTTTCTGCAATCATAAATATATTTATTATCAGTTTACCTATATTTGTAAATATTTAATTATACTTAAATGATAATATAACGAATAGTAGGTGTAATAATTATCTCATTTTGATTCCACACATAATATTATTGTGATGAATACGACATAAAGAATAGTTCAACAACTTAATCCGTCATAGGAGATTTTGAACATTAAATCATGGACCATGGATCCCAAGTGTGTGATCCTAGAATGGATTTTGTAAAGTTTAATAGTATATACTTAACTTTAGACCTTAAATAATAGTGGATCAGTGTGAGTAACAATGAAAGATAAAGCCTATTATAAACCAATTTCCCGAATACTTAATAAAAAACCTAAACCAATTGACTATGACGATGAGGATCAACAATGATGAAAACAACGATGATGATGATGGCGATGACAAAAATGAAACAATGATGATAATGATGACGACGATGACAACAATGAAAATGATGATGACATGGATGATGATGAAAATTATGACGACGATGACAAGGATGATGACGATGAACATGAAAAGCATGCAAATGATGATGGTGACAATGATGACCCCATTGATGATGACAATTATGAGGAAAATGTGGGCGAAAATTGATGCGCCATAATTAGCGGGAACTTGACAAGGTCATAACCCGAGTTCCAGTGTCCGCTTGAGTCCGTTTTTTTTTTTTTTGAAACCACGTGTTTCGATGAGACAAACACAATGCAACCCACCCTACCAGGTTGAGGAAAGTTTTAGACACGCTTTCGGGCCCTAAATCCACCATCTTGAGGCCGAAAATTAGGATTTAAGTTATAGTTCGGTTTTTCCTATTTTTGAGCATTAGTTAATTTTAGTCTATTAATTGCATTATGAGTTAGAAAGTTGGCAATTCCTCTAATTTAGGGATGTAGAAGATGCGTGGAAATTTTTGTGCCTGTAGGAATAAGCATGCGAACTTACTAAGAATAAAGCAGTTCTAGTAAACTATTAAAAATAGTAATTTCGCCACCTAGAGTAGATTTAGTCAAAGTTAGCTAAAGTTTACTTGGCAACTCGAGTTGGGAGTTGTTTTCCTATTTAGGAAACATTGTAATTCATTATTTGATAACAAAGAAGGAGATCTATTTTCTTTTGGAGTTCATAATATTTGCAGATATCTAGTTTGTTCTTAATTTGGCTACATTATCTGGTATTAGAGCAGGTTCGAATTTTTTTTAAAAAAAATGGCAGGAAGAGGAAGAGGAAGAGGAAGAGGAAGAGGAGGTGGTATTGCACGATGAATATAAATATGCAAGATCTGCAGAGACAAGTTATTTGCGCTTTGCTGCAATGATAACCCGTGAGAGGAAATCAAGGTGGAGATGACACGATGATGAAGAAGAAGTTTGTGAAGAGGAGGAAACGCAAGCACCACCATTAGCTTTTGAAGAAAGGATGCTTCGAGCATTAGAAGGAAAGAATGATGGGATAAGAGTTGATGTTTCAGAGTATGGTGGTAGTCTAAAACCAGAGGAGCTAATAGACTGGTTAACTAGCATGGGAAATTTTTTTGAGTGGAAGACTATGTCAGAAGAAAAGAAGGTACAATTTACATGCACGAAATTGAAAGGTCATGCTATGTTATGGTGGGATCACCTACAGAAAGAGTGGCCAAGAAAGGGGAAAGAAAGAATTAGGACGTGGAGTAAGATGGAGAAGAAGCTGAAAGATAAATTTCTCCTTGTGGATTATGCACAAACCCTTTACATGAGGTTTCAAAATCTCAGACAGAACTTACAAACCATGCAAGAATACACAGATGAGTTCTATAAGTTGTCCATTCGTAGAGCATGAAGAAACTGAGGAAAAAATGGCTGCAAGGTATGTAAATGGATTAAAATTTTCTATTCAAGATGAGATAAGTATGCATAGGATTAAAAGCATGGAGGATGCCTATCAATTAGCCTTAAAGGTTGAGGAAAAACAAAATTGTCAAAGTTTTAGGAGATCACTTGGAATGAATAGGGGGCCTCAACTTCCTTTCGGGGACAAGCTGGTTTTAGCCAAGGTAGGGGAGAATCATCTCGTGGATTGGAAAAGCAAGAGGATACGAGACAAGATTTCTAGAATCAACAAAGAGGTAGAGGATTTCCTAGGGGCAAAGGATATGCTGGCGATAGAGGATGGGAGGCTCCACGAAGACCATTTGTTTGTTACAGATGTGGTGAAGAAGGGCATCGAGCTTTTGAATGCCCCCATACTTATACACATGACAAAAGGCAAGGAGATGCTCCAAGAGTAAATCTTGTTGAAGCTGAGCAAGTAGAAGATGAACAGGACTTGGAAATCCCACCAGATGTTGGAGAAACTCTGATGATCAAGAGGATGATGATTGCTCCAAGAAAGGAGGTCAAGGGGGATGCATGGCTGTGTACAAATATTTTCAGAACAAGATGCACTTCAGGAGGAAAGGTATGTAATGTTATTATTGATGGTGGTAGTTGTGAGAACATGGTTTCAAATGAGATGGTCGATAAATTGGGTCTGCATTGTGAGAAGAATCCTAACCCTTATCGTATTGCATGGTTCAAGAAGGGTAATGAAGTTACTATTGATAAGAGATGTTTAATAAGTTTTTCTATTGGGAACAGTTATAAGGATGAGATTTGGTGTGATGTTATCCCTATGGATGCATGTCATATGCTGCTAGGAAGACCATGGCAATTTGATAGAAAAGTTATTCATGATGGGGGAAAGAATACTTATACTTTTGGAAGGATGGCACAAAAATAGTTTTGCTACCTCTTAAAGAAGAGGGGAAGGCTGAAAATATGCTTTCTGCAAAGGAATTTGTGAAGGAGGCAAAGGTAACCGGTTTTTGTTATGCACTAGTTGCAAATAAGGATGAACTTGTAAGTGCTCAAATACCAATAGAAACATCGGAATTAATAGAAGAATTTTCTGATGTTATTCCTGATGAGCTACCAGATGGATTACCACCCAAAAGAGATATTCAACACCATATTGATTTGATTCCAGGGTCTTCACTCCCAAATCAAGTGGCTTATAGGATGAGCCCGACATTGCATGCAGAGTTGAATAGGCAAGTGGCAAAGCTCGTGCGAAAGGGGGTCGTAAGGGAGAGCATGAGTCCGTGTGCAACACTAGTTTTATTAACACCAAAGAAGGATGGAACATGGAGAATGTGCACGGATAGCAGAGAGTGATCAATAAAATTACAATCAAGTATCGGTTCCCAATACCTCGCCTTGATGATATGATGGATGTGCTTGCTAGGATCTAAGTATTTCACCAAGATTGATCTTCAAGTGGTTATCATCAAATTCAGATCAGAGAAGGAGATGAGTGGAAAATAGCATTCAAGATGGGAAATGGATTATATGAGTGGTTGGTGATGCCATTCGGGTTATCCAATGCACCTAGTACTTTTATGAGATTGATGAACACCGTGCTACAGAGTATAATGGTAAGTTTGTTGTGGTTTATTTTGATGATATCTTGATCTTTAGTAAAACTAAAGAAGAACATTTGAGGCATCTAAGGTTGGTATTTGAAGTGTTAAGGAAAGAGAAACTCTATGCAAATATGAAGAAGTGCACATTCATGCAAGAGAGTTTGGTATTCTTGGGCTTTATTATTTCAGCAGATGGGGTATAGATGGACTCAAAAAAGATAAAGGCAATTATTGAATGGCCTACTCCACGGAGTATAACAGAGGTAAGGAGCTTTCATGGTCTAGCAACATTTTACAAAAAAATTATTAAAAATTTCAGTAGTATTGTAGCTCCTATAACAGATTGCACAAAAGGAAGGGAGTTTTTGTGGACAAAGGCAACTGAGGATAGTTTTCAATTCTTAAAGAAGAAGGTGACAGAGGCACCCATTTTGCACTACCAGATTTTGATAAAGTGTTTGAGGTTGATTGTGATGCCTCACATGTGGGTATTGGGGCTGTTCTAAGTCAAGGAGGAAAGCCAAAGAGCTTTCTTTAGTGAGAAACTAATGAGGTAAGAAAGAACTACTCTACTTATGATGTGGAATTTTATGCAATCAGTACAAGCATTAAGGCATTGGAGGCATTACTTAGTGCCTAAGGAGTTTGTGTTATTTACAGGACCACATAGCCCTAAGTATGTGAATACCCAAAAGAAGTTGAATAAGAGTAGGCATGCAAAGTGGGTATCATTTTTGTAGGGATATACTTTTTCTCTAAAACATAAATCGGAAAACGAATCAAGTTGCGAGATGCATTGAGTAGGCGTGTGACTTTGTTTACCACTATGAAAAATGAGGTGGTGGGTTTTGAAGCAATAAAGGGTTTGTATTCTTCTGATTCGATTTCAAACTTATTTACAAATATACTCAATTTTTGTGGTTGTTGAACATTATTTTATGGTTAAACTTGGATATTACGAAAGTGCTTTCCACCAGGGGATCATCACTGTGGACTTTACGCAAGGACCGAGGAAAAAGAATAAGAAGATGAGCGTAATGTTAAACAACATTATACGAATTATAGATAGCAGAATAATTCTTCGTGTATGCGAAGCTTCAAAAGATTTAAGACAAGATCATTTGAATGAGATTAAATTTAAAGACACAAAGTTCCATAAATAACCTTCTTCGGATTTATTAGTCAAGGACACAAAGTTCCTTCTTGGTTGTACAAGATCGCTGTATTTGCAAAACTGGACAGTATGCAATCAGAGAGACCAAACGAGTTAAGAACAAAATGATCTTCACAATATTAAAGGAAAACACAGAGACAACAAGAATCAGATAGACAAAGAACGGAAAGCCCTTTTTGTATTGATTTCTTTTAAGATCTATTTACACTTTCAGCAAATATCCAAGTTCTTCCTCCTCTTTCAAAATGGCGTGGAAAGGCCATTATATAGCTTACAAGTCGGTTACTCTTCGTAACCGTTTCTTTTAACTAAGAATAGTTAAGTACCGCCAATTGCAATACCTTAACTAATTACAAAGAATACGAAAAGAAAGGAAAGAAGAGGAAAGGAAGGAGAAGGAGACAGGTGGCCGGCTACTGGGAGGGACCCACTGTCTTCAGAATCCGCTGCCTGAACTTCTTCAATGACTCAGCTATATCTCTGCCACGAGGGACTGATGTGTTAGTTGCAGACTGAGTCCAAAATCCCAGGCATTTCTCCATCTCTTTATCAAACTCGACGTGAGTATGATAGTCTTTGTTTGCTTCTTCAATGGCAGACTGAAGGGAACAAATTTCCTTTATCTTGTCCTTAGAGATGGAGTCTTCCTTGAAAAGATTATCTTTGACAAAAGCTCTGAACTGAGCTTTGATTTCTTGCAAGGACAAGGGAACGCCAGAGTTTTCATCCTGAAGATGACAATGCATATCTTTGAAAGCAGCAGCTGCTAGCGTCTTGAAAGCTTCTCCCTTTTGCCAGCTATTCTTCATTTCTCCTACAGCTTCTTCCAGGACTCTGATTTTCCACTCTACGCTGTAGACCCAGGATTTTGATAGATTATCTTTGGCATCATCGAAAATCTTATTTGCCAGTAAGATGTTCTCATCTGTCTGTCCCATGAGGCGAAGGTCTACAATGCAACTGCCCCAGAGTTTAAGCTCCTTATCCATAACCTCAATGGTAGAGGATAGCTTCTGTTGCAAATTGTCTACCTTTCCATGTAGCTTAAAAGCTTCGTCGATGAAGTTTAGCCCGGCAACAAGCATGTCATCCACCATGGCTTCGATAGCTCTACCATAGACAGAATACTTGTGCATATCTTTTATACTTTGCACTTCATCTTGGCTTAGTATTACAGGAGGAGGTAGAGCAGTCAAAGGGGTGGGATCCAAAACTTTGTCCTTAGATAGAAGAGACTTGATGAAACCTGTAAGAACTCGGGCTTGCTCTTCCAACTGTTCGATAGTTTGCTGTCCCTTTTCCACTCTCCCAATAACTCTTGTGACTGTTTCCTGGAGGTTATGGATCTCGCCTTCAGGGGTAGATTCTCCCATTGGGATTCTCAGTAGCTCCAAGTCAGATACTTGCAAGTCCTGTTCTGATTTGTCCATTGCAGGCTTGGCAATCTCCAGGAATTGCTGACCTCGAGTATCAGATACTATTCTGGAGGTGGTTCTTGCTTTCTTGGCACGGGAAGGCGTGGTGCCCAACATGGCTGCAACAGCATCAAAATTTGGTCCCAAGTTTTGGGAGGATGGTTTTCTCTTCCTTTTGTCAACCAAGGGTTGCACCCATGCAAAAGAGGAAGAAGAATCTGCAGGAGAAGCAAGGGGACCAAGAGACAGGGAGCTCATGACACTCAGGGTCTGTGCAGCTGTTGACTCAAGCTGGGATGTGGAAGGAGCACTGGAGACAATGGCAGTAGAAGAATCAATAGCACCTGGAAGTTCAGTGCTCTGGACCTCCTTGTCTTTATCTGTTGGGTCCTCAGGAACATTTGTAGGAGTTGGCCTCTCACTTTCTTCACTTTCACTGAGGATGATGATGTTCTCTGGTCCGATAGGCAATTCTGCCTGTTTCTCCTGAAGATCTCTTTCCACCGGTTCCTTCTTTACTTCCTTGAGCTTCTTCTTATATACCTGAGTGGATGGAGAAGGAGTAGATTCCACAGGTCCCTGAGCTGCTGAGGCAGGAGGGGTTTTCTTTGGTGTTTCGGACCTTGGAACTGGTGCTTCTCTTATTGGTGTCGATTCATCCTTGGAGGAGGATTCTCCCGAGTGCCTCCTGAATTCTCGGACCTTCTTATTGAACCAAACCTTAGTCCTGACTAAGACTGGAGCAAGGATTTCAGCCAAATCATCCCTCTCTTTTCTGTTCCAATCCAGGTCCTCCAGAGGGGTGTGCTTGATCACATTTTCATACTCATATGAGTATAGCTCAGAATTATCATCTTCGAGGCCTTCAGGAACTTGGTACAGACCGAGTTCTTGAATCAATTGTAAGGAGAACCTGCCATAATGCCTTCTTCTGGCCTCAAAGTCGTCTGCACAGTCAGCCCAGTAGTCTTCTGCATCTGCCACATGGTGATAGGCTATCTTGATATTCTGTTCAATAAACTTCTTCAAGTCAAAGCAGGTTCTTGGCTTGAAGAAATGAACGGTGATAGGGACCAAAGTTCTTTCTATATTCTGGGCATCCAGGGCTGTTTTACATGTGTAATTTCCCAGAGAGATGGGAAAGTGCAAGCCAGAAATCTTCTTGTCTCTGCAAGTTCTGTGCAACTTGTCCAGTTGCCTGCATATTTCGATCAAGGCCATCTTGTCATTGCAGAACATGGGAAGCCGCAGAGGAGTACTCTCAAACCAAAGAAGCTTCGATGTATGAGAACTTCCCGAATTGGATGAAGTAGGCCCCATACCGTGATATCAAGTTCATGGCTTCATCTGAAAACCTCCTGGCGGTGTCACCCTCGAGCAATCGGACCACGTACATAGTGAAAGCATCATTAACCCTTCTGAAATTGCGGTTGCTGGTATCCAAGGTAAACTGCGGGCAATAGGCATACACTGGGTTGCCTTTGTGGGCGTCTATATATGAGAATCCAAACCATTGCCTTGATGCTGCTAGAGTATACATCAGATATGAAGTCATGAAAAACTTCTTTGTTTGCAGCACGTTGGATAGCTGTTCCGTCAGGTTCATGCTGATGATCTCAGCCCAGTTGATATTTTGTGTACCCTCGCACACCATACTGATGAGCGGGCACATCCAGAAATGGAACTCGCTGGTGGAAGGCAAACCCATGACCCGAGCCAGCAGTATTATGAAATCTGACAGTTCTTCGTTGAAGTCTGCTCGGATGAGGGTTTTGGTGAGGCGGGAAGCTCCCTTCTTAGGGTTTTTTAGCCAGGACTTCGCCACTCGTGCTCTGTACTTGTCACTGTCTTGATCGAACATGGCTTGCGCTTGGGCTTGGGAAACAACTATGGCATTGTCCAATTCCGGATCCTCGAGCGCAAAGAATGGCGGCGCTGCTCAGCTCGCGCGATGAGCTCCCCATGTACGTTTGTCAATTCACTTGAGGCGGGGTCGAAGTGAGCTCCGCATGCAAGCACTGTATCAGCACACTGTACTGAAATTGGGAATCCTCCAGCGTACGCCAAACCACTGTCATGAATTGTCTGAGCCATCGGTGAGGGATTTGCATCTTCCATCCTTGCCCAAAAATCGCTGAAATCGAGATGTCGGGCCTCGCTATCTCCAATGTTGCTTACAGCAGACTCGAGTGGAGAAATCTGTTCTTGTCCTTGAAATTTGATCTTCATGTCGATAGTTTCAGGGGAACAAGGTTGCAAACTAGACTTGGAATGGAATTACAGAAGCAGAGGAACGTGCGCAAGTTTGTAAGCGGCAAGGGTTTGAGCAAAGGATAACAAGGAAGATGTGAGAAAATGCAAAGGGGAAATGTTCATTATATAGCCGTTTGGGGAGCGGAGTGAATTCAATGCGCATTTAATTACGCAACCACCAATTTGAAAAGCGTCTAAGTATGGATGACACTAGGCACGCTTGGGACATGTGAGACGCGAATGCGCGAAACACGCGGCTCGGGCGAAATGGAGAGAGAATGCACAAAAAGCTTTTGGAACAATTGGGACGAAAATGCGCGAGGTACGCGGTTCGGACATTTCGGCCGAAATTGGAACAGCGGGCCCGTTTGGACTTGGGACTTTTGTGACAGAAAGTTCCGGAGTACGCGGTTTGACCGGCTCGGCCGAAAATGAAGCGGGGCGCATTTTTTCGGTTTGGGACAAAGAATTTTGAAGTACGCGACTAGGAAGCTTCGGCCGAAAAAGAGAAAGCTCGTACTTTTGACTTTGGGATATTTGGGACAAAAAGGTGCGAAGTACGCGGTTCGGGTGGTTCGGCCGAAATTGGAATGACTTGCACAAAAGTTTCGGGACACTTGGAACAAAAACTTCCGACGGGCCCGAAGATAGGACAATTTCGGGGATTTCGGCCGATCGGGGAACAACTTGCACTTTGGAACTTGGGACAGTCGGGACAAAAATGTCCGACAGGCCCGAAATACATGCGAGAAAGGCCCAATACTTGGATTTCTTCAATTTTATGACTTAGGTACCTCAGAGAAAAGCACTTAGACTCAAAATTTTCAAAATTTGCTCTTGTTAGAGAGGGGAATTTTGAGTAGACAACAGCTGGCTCCTTCTGGGGATGACTTGACATAAATTCACTGAATGAAACAAGGCAAGAACTTAGACAAACTTGGTGTAGCAGACCAGTGCCTTATCCATTGGGCAAAAGGAGTCAAGGACAAACCAATACAAGGGCAACACACACAACAACAGAAGGGAAACACACCAAAAGCAGAAAAGCAGAAACACTGTACATAATATACAAAGGAACTCCCTAGTCACCTAGGACTTGAACAACTTCAAATACTGCCCACTATAAGGAAGTGGGAGGGGGGAACCATCCATGTAATCAAGATAGAAAGAGTTCTTACCAGCAAAGTGTCTTATCTTGAAAGGTCCAAGCCACAGAGAATCAAATTTTCCATGGCTACCACGAGGTTCATGTCTTTTGTCCCACAACAGCACGGTATCACCAACTTGGAACTCTCTGCTCCTAGCTTTCTTATCAAACAGAATCTTCACCTTCTGCTGGTGGGCAGATATTCTGTCAGCAACCTCCAATCTATCCTCGTTCAGTTTGTGCAGGTACATGATCCTTTTGTCCAGAGCATCACTGAAACTAGTGTCTTCAATGGCCTTCATCAGGTGCAAGGCTGGTAGTTCCACTGTCACTGGCAATTGAGCCTCTACTCCATACACTACTTGAAAGGGGGACATTCCAATGGCTCTTTTAGGTGTGATCCTGTCTGCCCAAAGAGCATCATAAAGCTTCTTATGCCAGTTTCGCTGAGATTCGTTGACCAACTTCCTTATGATAGTCACCAGATTCTTGTTGGTAGATTCTGCTTGTCCATTTCCCTGGGGATAATAATCTGAAGAATGAGCCAGAGAGATGCCATACCCGTAGCAGAAATCCATTATCTCAGTTGAGGAGAAGTTTGAGGCATTATCTGTTACAATCTTGTTAGGTACACCATACCTAACCAAGATGTTCTCTTTGATGAAGTTGCATACTACTTCAGAAGTGGTGCTCTTGACTGGAATAGCTTCCACCCATTTGGTGAAGTAGTCAAGAGTGCTTAGCACATGAGTGTGTCCAAATACTAGAAACAGGGTTGAGTGCACCAACGAAGTCCAGACCCCATTGTTGAAATGGTTCCTCAATCACAACTGGCTTGAGAGGCAAAGAAGCCAATTTAGGTCTTCCCACGAAAGTCTGACAGGCCTCACATTTATCCACCCACTTGGATGCATCTTTGAACAAGGAAGGCCAGTAATACCCTCCACGGAGTATCTTATGAGCTGTGATGGTTGATGAATAGTGCCCTCCACATGCCTGATCATGAAAAGCTGAGAGCAACTTTCTCTGTTGTTCCTTGTCTACACACTTCAGAAATCTCCCGTCCAAACCACGCTTGAACAAGGCATTTTCCCACAATACATATTGTGCTGATCTCAATTTAACAGTCCTCTTTTCTTTAGCAGTTAAATGAGAGGGGCATTCCCGTAGGTGAGAAAATGGGCGATGTCAAAGATACCATTCATCAACCGAACTCAGAATGTAATGAAAGAGGAAGGTCAGCTTTCTTCTCCAATAACTCATGTTGGGCTCCTTCAGCAATGAGCTCGCAAAGACCTTTTCCCCGAACCAGCTTGGTTGGCTTGATATCAAGGTCATACTCCTGGACCTTAGCCACCCAGTTTCCCCTCTTGGATCCAAATTCTTGTTGCGTGAGAATTGACTTTACAGTCGTATCTGGGACCAGCACCGTAGAGTGAGAGTTGAGGATATAGAAACGGAACTGCTTGACAGCTTTGACTACTGCAAAGGCATGCTTCTCCATCATGGTGTACTTTAGCTCATGGTTCTTCAGGATATAGCTCATGAAGGCAATTGGTAGCTCATGTTTATCAGAATCTTCCTGGGTTAAGACAGCAGCCAGAGTACTATCTGTAGCGTAGCAATAGATAATGAAATCCTTGCTGAAATCGGGGCAGGCCAAAACTGGAGTTTTAGCAATAGCTTTCTTGATACCCTCAAAGGATTCCTTTCCTTCAGAAGACCAACCAAATGCTTGCTTTCCTTTCATCATCTGAGAAATATTCAAAGTTAATTCAGCAAAATCAGGGATGAATCTTCTTAGAAAATTGATCTTACCGAAAAAGGAATGCACGCCCTTTTTACTAGTAGGGAGAGGAATCTGTTGGATGGCTTGAACTCGTTCAGGATCAATCTTGATGCCATCCTTTGAGACAATGTGTCCTAATAGCTTTCCCTCTGTAACACAGAAGACAGATTTTTTAGGATTCAGGGAGATTCCATGCTCTCTACATCTCTCGCAGAATCAAGCTTTCCAGTGATCGAAATGATCTGCTCTTGTCTTTGAAAACACTGTCAGGTCATCAAGGTATATGACAATACATTTCCCTTTCAAGCTCCCAAAAGCCAGATCCATAGCTCTCTGGAAAGTGGCACCGGCATTAATCAGCCCAAAAGGCATTCTCTTGTAGGCGAAGGTACCCCAAGGAGTTGTGAAGGCTGTCTTATGTTGATCAGCAGTATCAACCTCTACCTGATTGTATCCAGAAAAACCATCAAGCATAGATAACATCTCAGAGCCTGTTACCGCTTGCAAAATCTGATCCATCATAGGCAGAGGGTAGTTATCTTTCAGAGAGGCCTGATTCAGGTTCCTGAAATCAACACAGATGCGGATCTCACCATTCTTCTTCCTAACAGGTACAATGTTTGCAATCCAAGTCGAATGGTGAATGGGAAAGATGATTTTAGCCTTCAGCAGTTTCTGAATCTCCTGAAATATGGTGTCAGCTATCTTTGGGTTGTACTGCCTCTGCTTCTGCTTGAAAGGCTTGATTCCTGGCTTGAGAGGGATAGAGTGCTGCATTTCTTTTGGCTTGAAGGCTTTTAGATCTTCATAAGAATAAGCAAGCACATCCTTATATTTCCTTAGAAGGTCAATTGCTCTTCTCCTTTCATCCGATGTGCAACACTTCCCGATATTTACCACTTCTCGGGCCATCGTAACTCCCAATATCAATCTTATCATACTCACCGATCACGAGGTCCAAAGGAAGCTTTAGATCTCACGTATCCACATGTTTATCAAACAACTCCTCCAAACTCACCAAACCTTTGGGAATCTTATTTCCTTTGAGCTTAATGCACCCTTCCCGATCGCTTTCTTCTCCTCGGGTGACGGCTTGGTCAAGACACGCTCACGAGGCAGGTCATGTCACTTCCTTCGAAATACAGTTGTTCAAAATTGCCCTTGAGCTCCAGGAAGGAAAGCAAATGCTGGTCGTCGTTGAAGACTTGCCAGTTATTAGTATTGTCAGGGACACTAGGTCGGTGGACCATCTCAATAGTGAACTTATCCTGAGAGAATTCAGGATGAGGAATCAACAGTGACCCTGAGACAGCCAGTGAATCAGCTCTGCTGTTCTTTTCTCTGGGAATTGCTTCAATGGAGAAGGCATCAAGGAATTCAATCAATCCCAAACCTGATTCCGATAATGCTTCAGCCTCCCGTTCTTTACCTGAAACAGGCTTCTGACTTGCTTCACAATCAGCTCTGCATCACCACGAGCCAAAAGATTTTTAACACCTCGTTCTTTGGCCACTTGCAGTCCAAGGATGAGAGCCTCATACTCTGCTGTGTTGTTAGTGTTCTCGAACTGCAATTTAAATGAAAAGGGGTGCAGGCAGCCTTCAGGTGATATTAGCAGAACACCAGCTCCAGAGCCAGCCGAGGAACAACTGCCATCGAATTCTAAAATCCAGACACCATTGGGATCTTTAGGTGATATTTTGCAGGGTCGGATTTCATCAGGGGACAAAATCATGTAATTACCATGGCCCCTGTCCTCATAGAGTATTTGTGCCTTGGGATCATCTCGTCTTCTCGCACAATGTACTCGACCGCTTCTCAGGTAGTAGCTTCTTCATTTGTCCATTGACAGGTATGAGAGCGTGTGACCAATCCATTTGAATCTCTCCACCCACATCTTTACAGAAGTTTCTGCTTAGCAACATTCCATAGGAAGGAGGAATGTCGGCTACTAGTATGGTAGCCAAGACTTTCTTTTCAGGTAAAGCAGCAAAAGCCACTTGTGCATCTTTAATCCTTCCCACCAAAGGTACTTCCTTACTTTCCATGGAGTAGCAAGATCCATAAGTACGAGTAAGGGTCAAGCCTAAAGCATGAGCTACTTTAGCGGGCATCACATTATCTGAGGCTCCGGAATCTATGACACAGTTACTGAGCCTGTGGCCAGCTATAAGGAGTGTTACATAGAAAGGCTTGATTTTGTCACCAGGCGAGGTGACAACAGCTACTAGACTAGGCTGTGGTGCAGAAGGAGGTGTGGGCAAAAGGCCTTTGGAGGTGGTCTTGGAATGGGAATTTACAAATTGGATCATCTTGGCAAAAGCTTTTGGATGGGTTTGGTAATATTCAGCCTCTGAAATTTGAACTTTGGTCCTTTTTAGATGATCTACAATGTCAAAGGATCCAGAGGTGGATGGTCCATCATCATTTGGAATCTTAGGCTTATCAACCCTAGGAGAAAAAGAAGAAGAAGCAACTTTGGGGGCAGGATTGGCAGTACTTACCTTTGGTGCAGATGAGGTAGGAATAGGAGATCCTCTTCTGGCAATTACAGGAATAGTTGCAGGCTGCTCTTTGGACTTCTTCAGGGGTCATGCGCCACCTTTCCCTCCGATGTGTCTCTGCTCTCGAGTCATGACAGCAAAAAGGATTCACTGCTCATATCTCGCTACCACTTCATCATAGTCATCTCGCATCATCAATGCCTTCAAGGGTAAAGAAATTGACTCGAGATCCCTCGTTCTTCTCGCCTCATCATCAAATTCCTCCAGAACTCCTCACAAGCTTCATTATCATCACTCATCGGCTCTTCAACCTCGCAAGTCGCATTCACAGAACTTCTGACGGAGGTCCTTCAAGTGCCAGTCTTGTGTGGGGAGCTGGCAAACGGTTTCTGGGTTGAAAATTTCTTCTCGGAACATCTGCATACGGTGCATGCTGAGCTAATTGTTTCTTTATAGCTACTAGATCATTTGCAAGTTTCTGGACTAATGGATCAGTATTGGGTCCAGAGGTGGAAGAGGAAGAAGCAGCAGATTTAGATTTGGGAGGATCTCTCTTCAACTTCCCTGACATGATTAGGTCATCCTCGACACTAACAGCCAGTTCTTGATCCAGAATTAACGTTCCAAGATTAGCCCTTCTTAGAGCATAACTGACTTTAGGCGTTTGGGCATTCAAAAAGAAACATTTTTGGATTTGATCAACCGGTCGAGTATTCACAGGAATTTTGTTGATCAGTCTGTTGAATCGTGCCACAAATTCTCTCATGGGTTCCGATGGATCTTTCTTTATTTGAGAAATCTGGGCAAGCAGTGCATGCACATCTTCTGCCGGCTTGAAACGGCTTTCGAACTGAGTTCTCATGGTATTCCAGTCGATGATGGCACCAGCCGGAAGGTGATAGAACCAAATAAAGAAAGATTGTCCCGTAACGCCTCGACGAACAGCCTTACTGAGACGTCTTCATGTTCAACCCCCAAGACTCCACACGCAACTATGAAGGCTGCAATATGTTCATCAGGGTGCACTTTGCCGTCGCCTTTGAATTTGGGGAAGTTCTTTCGGTTACCTCTAGGTAACTCATGCAAAGGCTGAGTGAGGGCCAGGGGCCCGACACGTTGACCCCATGGTACTTGTGCCATTCTTCTTGGAAATACGGTTCGGAGGGGAACTGTAACACCAGCAAGGATTAAAGCTTGTAGATTAGGACTAGCAGGTTCTGAAGGAACGCCACACGTAGGACTTCTTTCTCGAACAGGTGGAGTGCTCGTTGAACGAGTTCTTCTATTTGAAGGGAAAGGAAAACCCTGTTGCTCCAAAAGCTGAAACTGAGAATCTTCGATACCAAGGGCCCTTCTCCCTCGAGTGAAACGCGGAGTCGCCAGATCAAAGGATGATCGAAAAATTATAGTACTGGAATGCGATTTTCCCCAGCGGAGTCGCCAAAAACTGTTGGTCGTCAAATAGGACTTTTTAGAGAGCAACAGACAGGGGACGAAAAGTCCCTCCTCTTTAATGGGAGAGGTTCCCTTATTCTGAAACGAACTTATTTACAAATATACAGAACATTATTTTATGGTTAAACTTGGATATTACGAAAGTGCTTTTCACCAGATCATCACTACGCAAGGATCGAGGAAAAAGAATAAGAAGATGAGCGTAATGAAGAACATTCTAATTATAGATAGCAGAATAATTCTTCGTGTATGCGAAGCTTCAAAAGATTTAAGACAAGATCATTTGAATGAGATTAAATTTAAAGACACAAAGTTCCATAAATAACCTTCTTCGGATTTATTAGTCAAGGACACAAAGTTCCTTCTTGGTTGTACAAGATCGCTGTATTTGCAAAACTGGACAGTATGCAATCAGAGAGACCAAACGAGTTAAGAACAAAATGATCTTCACAATATTAAAGGAAAACACAGAGACAACAAGAATCAGATAGACAAAGAATGGAAAGCCCTTTTTGTATTGATTTCTTTTAAGATCTATTTACACTTTCAGCAAATATCCAAGTTCTTCCTCCTCCTTCAAAATGGCGTGGAAAGGCCATTATATAGCTTACAAGTAGGTTACTCTTTCGTAACCGCTTTTTTTAACTAAGAATAGTTAAGTACCGCCAATCGCAATACCTTAACTAATTACAAAGAATACGAAAAGAAAGGAAAGAAGAGGAAAGGAAGGAGAAGGAGACAGTGGCCGGCCACCGGGAGGGACCCACCGCCTTCGTAATCCGCCGCCCGAACTTCTTCAATGACTCACCTATATCTCTCGCCACGAGGGACTCGATGTGTTAGTTGCAGACGAGTCCAAAATCCTGCATTTCTCCATCTCTTTATCAAACTCGACGTGAGTATGATAGTCTTTGTTTGCTTTCAATGGCAGACTCAAGGGAACAAATTTCCTTTATCTTGTCCTTAGAGATGGAGTCTTCCTCAAAAGATTATCTTTGACAAAAGCTCAACTGAGCTTTGATTTATCAGCAAGGACAAGGAACGCCAGAGTTTTCATCCCGAAGATGACAATGCATATCTTTGAAAGCAAAGAAACAAGTAAATATGCCTTGAAAGCTTCTCCTTTGCCAGCCTATTCTTTATTTCTCCTACAGCCTTCTTCCAGACTCGATTTTCCACTCTACGCTGTAGACCTGTGGATTTTGATAGATTATCTTTTCGGCATCATCGAAAATCTTATTTGCCAAGAAGATGTTCTCATCTCTGTCTGTCCCATGAGGTGAAGGTCTACAATGCAACCGCCCTGCAGTTTAAGCTCCTTATCCATAACCTCAATGGTAGAGGATAGCTTCGTTGCAAATTGTCTACCTT